>JBBMKB010085508.1:0-11898 GCA_037833945.1 Alaria marginata
GTAGGAAAGGTGTTCCGTCTTGAAAGGGGGGAGGGGTCAAGGGTCAAATCAATAAGGAAAGCAAAAAATGAGTACGTCCTCCCCCCCCCCCCCCCAACCGCTCCCCACCCGTCCTGGCATTGTAGGGGTGCGAGGGTCTGTGGTCTTAGGACAATGGCCATGCATGACATTGGTTCAACTGACGTTGAGCAGGGAATATAATGCACTCTCGACGTTTTTTTCGTGGGAAATTATTATACTTGGAAGTATATACGGATAGACTAAGCTATACAATCGTTTGAACTGGTCGGTATTTTGTTAGTTGCCGGGTTACTTGACTGCGCCTACTAGCAACCTATAGACTGCAGAACTTATGTGCAGTCCACGCGCTATTATTAGCGTCTTAGTGTGCTATGGGTGAAACGGGGTGCCCAATAGACTACACCTCCATTTTGATTGGTCAACACCTCTACCCTGATCCCACCCGGACCAGATCCCATTTGGCACCCTACTCTCCCTCAGTGGTTCAGAAATATAATCGGGGGTTAGGGTCAGGGTTAGGGTTAGGGTTATAGCCCTAACCGTGATAGCGCGTGGACTGCACATAAGTGTTGCAGTCCATGGACTGTAAATAGTTGGGTCCGGGTGACTTGCGCGGTGGCTATTTTGTTGCTTTCGTTTTCGGGATTTTTCCAACCCCTTTTCAGCTTGCGACACCCCCGGGAGTTCAAGCGAACCACATCCCGAAGGGGAACCTTGTAACATGTATAATATGATACAATCGTATCGTACAGCGCCACGGAAACGAGCTACTGTACTTCAAGTACGTACTCACCAGCAGGTATATATTTTACTACGTTGTACATACAACCAGGTTTAATGTAATACAATTATTCGTACGTACGTTTTTGTTGTTGTTGGTATTTTGGGCCCCACGGGCAGAGTGGCACACAAAAACGAAAAGCGCAGAAGCATCAACCGTCTATTAAATAGAGCGAGCATTACCATGAAGCATTTGTACTTTGTACCATCTTGCCCTTTCTACCAGAATCTCCTTTCGGTATACCTACCTGGTACCGGTATTAATAGTACTTTGTACCAGGTGCGAGATTCCGTTCGCTTGTTGAAAAGAGGCGACAGGGACCGCGTCAAGCAGGAACATCACACAGGACGTTTGGGGTTTCCCTTTCTACCGGATAGATTAGACCACGAGGACCCCCCGCCTCATCCCCCGTCCCCACCCCCCCCCCACCGCTTCAAACATGCCACCACAGGCACAAGTTACCGCCAGGCAAGCCCGGTTTCATGTCCAGGCTAGGTCTCAAGAATCGACACAGCTCGTGGTTTTGAGCAAAATGGACCACATAATTGCGTTTTTCCTCTCCGTAGAATTGCGTCTTTTTGCTCTCCGAGGGCGTTTGTTGTTGTTTTGACGGAGCGCGGTATGTGCTGTGTGCGTCACGAGGGTAGAGTAGAACTTGCTGTACATCACACCTTTCTTGTCGATATTTGGTGGGGTCGTATATACCAAGTTGAAGGCTTTAGTCTTGCTGCCATTTTAGAGGGGGCCCTGGTTTTTCGCTTCTTTCATTTTTTTCGCGGGCTTTTGGGCTGTGTTTGTGGGGTGGTGTGTGATTTGTTGCTCGTGGAAAATTGAAAATTATTTTTTTGTGCCAGGTTCAGCACGTGTTTTTTTTCAGTCTTTTGGACCAGGGCTAAAGTAGGAGGAAACCCCTTCTGGGGGCTTTTATTTTAGCGGCTTAGGGCCACTTGCTCGATTGGCTACCTACCCTATGTTTTGCTTTTGCGAGCCTTTCAAGCTTTTATGTCTATTGCTTTTTCAAGCCGTTCCAGCTTTTGTGCTGTTGCTCTTGCAAGCCTTTTTGGGTTTTTGTGCCTAATATTGCTTTTTGCAGGCCCTTTTAAGCTTTTGGGGCTGTGTTATTTCGCGAAATACGCCGTCATCGGGTTTTTTTTTTGTTGTTGCGCTGCTTGGCATGAAAATGGGAGTGCCCTTCGTACCGCGGCCTTGTTCTTTGGACGGTTTCTGCCAGGAAGGGTGTCTGGTTAGGTTTCCTGCGGCCGCGTTTATTGTTCCTCCAGAACATGGTTGGTGAATCCTAACTTGTAGTCGTGTCGAGAGGGAGTTTGCTGTATACGGAGTTTTAGAGACGTGACTCTGTTGTGCAGCCAGCCAGCCCCCCCCCGCCCCCCTCCCGTGTTTTCGTTTTTTCACGGGTCTATCGGCCGAATTTCATCAACGTGAATTTGAAACGGACACGGCTGTTGGCTATATGAATTACAGTAAATGGTATTGTAGCTTGTCGACCGCATTAATACACACGCCAAAACTGCAGTTGGAGCATCTTGGCTTGGGGCAGCGAGTTGCTCGATGCACCCGATAAAGCTGTGCTTGAACTGTCTTTACTTCCGACACTTATCGAGGGAATTTTCTCTAGACAGGGTTTAGACATGCGACTCTGTCGTCGAGCACCCCCCACCCCCCACCCTGCTTTTTTGCTCGTTCTGCTTTTTTGCTTTTTCATCATTCTATCGGCCGAGTTTCATCCGCATCAAGTTGAAGCGGACATTGCTGTTTGCTAATATGATACTGTGGCTTGCCAATCGCATCGATACACACGAGAAAACTGCAGTTGCACCATCTTGACTTGAGACAAACGGGTTGCTCAATATATCCGACGAAACTGCAGTTGAACCGTCTTGACTAGATGGAGACAAAACGAGTTGCTCAATACTGCGACGAATGGACCAGGGATGGAACGTTGGTGAGGAATAAGAAAACATATTATACCTGGTAGCTAAACATTTATTACGTGTGGGGAAGGGAAATTGGGAAATGGTTGGTGGAGAGTCATAGAAGAGATACTACTGCTTGACGGAAGTTATTTTATTTCTATCAGAACGGCGTCTATGCTCTCGGAGGGCAAACATAATGACGAGAAATCCGACTTTGGGTTGAGTTTAGGGGACCACTGCAGTGGAACCGTATTGACTTGCTCAATGCATGCAGCAAAGCTGCGGTTGGTTCGTTTTGACTTGAGACAACGGTCAACATCCGGTGAAACTAACTGCAGTTGAACCATCTTGACGCGAGACAATGGATGGCCCAATACACCCCACAGAACGGAAGTTGAGTCGTCTTGACGTGAGAGAGAACGGGATTATTCTATTCACAATGCACCTGACAAAGCTGCGATTGAACCATGTTTACTTGACTGAGACAAGGGCTTGCTCAATACATCCGACTAAAAGCTGCAGTTAAACCATCTTCCACCTTGAAGTCAGACAAAAATGTTCCTTCATACTATACACCCGGCTAAAATGCTGCGGCTTAACCATCTTGACTTGAGGCAAACGGATTGTTCTATACAACCAACAGAAGCACTGTGGTCGAACTATATGTACTTGATTGAAACAGCTGGTTGCTCAATATACCTCGTACAGCAAGACTGCAGTTGAACCATCTTGGCTTGAGAAGACGGATGGCCCAATACACCCCACACAACTATTACGGGGGACCATAGTAAATAGGACCAAATATTGTTAGTAAAAATAGAGAGATAAATAGTTTTTTGTGTTTATGGTAGGTCCTATTTACTACGGCCCCCCGTAATACTAATATTATTAATATTATGCTTGCCATCCGACAATGTGCAGCATGAGCTTCAACGTTGATCACTCAAAACATTACTAATATTATTATTGTGTTTGCCATCGTAATATTAATATCTGCTGTTGAACCATCTCCACTTGAGACGACAGGTTGCTACCAAAAACATTATGTGGTCTAATACCTCGTGGGCTCTCAGCAGGTACCAGGTGCAACGACATCCGGCTAAACTGAGGTTGAGCCATCTGGGCTTGAGGCAACAGGCTGTTGGGTAATCTACGTAGAACTCATAAACGGCTCCATCAATTCCAGCAATGCGTAATTAACAGTAGATCCATGAGAGTGTGGACTCGGTAGATTCAAATCATCATACACAGGTTGCCCAGCGCATGCTACAAAACTGCAGTTGAACTATCTTGGCTTGGTCGAGATTTTAAGGGCTTGCTTGGTTTCTCTCAGGCGGAAACTTCGACAAATGTGCCCGTCAGTCCGATCAAGTGTGTCCACCTGATCCAAGCACTGGAGGAGGAAACACTGCAAATAATAAGAGTTTTAATCAAAGTAATTCAAGACGTTTTCCCTCTGCGTAGAAATAACAATCGGACAATTTCGTTATAGTTCTACATTTTTGGTTGAAGCTATTGCCAACGGTATAACCATTTTTTTAAGGTTCGAAGCCGGAGTTTTCCCTTCTTCTGTCGCACGATTATTAGTCTCAGTGGGGATGATGCCAAATACGGGTTGTCCCACGCGCCCCCGGCCCCCTCCTTCCTCGAAAACACATCTGCGCCAGTATTTACTCGTATTACGGGGGACCATAGTAAACAGGACCTACGGTAGACACAAAAACCTATATATTTACTTATTTTTAGTGACAATATTTAGTCCTATTTACTATGTATGGTCTCCCCCGTAATAGTGCGTGCCCCCCATCCCCCTCTCCCTTCTGGGCAACAAGGCGCCTGTGCTGTTTGTAAACTGCCCCCCCCCCCAACGCATACACGCCGAACTAACTGAGCAATATACTCTCCTTTTACTTTTATATGATATTAAGTGGTGTTATGTATGCGTATTCGGCATCACACACGCACGCTCAAAATGAGAACGAACTTTATTTTCGAGTCAGGGTTTTCGTTTGAATAACCTACAGGAAGGCGGCTCTCCCCGCTGCACCTTGCGCCAAGAGAGGGGGAGGAGCCCTATTTCAAGGCAATTTGAAACCGAAACTACCGATCCCTTTGCGTACGGTCCGTTTTCTAACAGTAGAGTTGCTCGGGATTTCAGCTCAAAGCGGGCGGTAAAAACCCGCCCAGCGGCAAAGAAGTTTGAAAATATGTGCCCGAAAAAGCTGAAAGGGATTGCACCCCAGGTTTTTTTTTTCTTTATTCCAAATGATAACCTTGCTCTGTTGTACTTTCTAGTTAGGGTGCACTGCAACAATCACGCTCCCGTGCAAGATACGTAAAATATATCTACTGGTACCATTGATTGTGGCTGCAAGTTTAGTACGGTTTCGTGATCTCTACCTCGGTCCTCGATGACGACGAGATGAATGTCTCTCCTCTCGTGATCCACAAACAATACCTGCTTATAACTCTCCCGCGCCCTCAGTCAAGCGGCGAATGTTAGAGATGCACCATAACCACTGAGCTATACAGTCAGCGCTGACTGTATAGCTCAGTGGTTATGGTGCATCTCTAACAGCGAAAACCCTCTCGACCCCGGAGTCGAATAATGTTCATCTGCTGCAGCAGCAGAGACAAAATAGCCAACGCGTTTTTGTCGCGGTATGCTTATACTGACTGGTAACAGTTGTTGCAGATTTAGTGGTCTCGTGTGATCTCTGGTGTTTCCCCCCGATCATCGACAATGCATAATGGTGGAATCAATGTCTCTCCTGATCCACAAACATGTACACTAGCTCCCGCGCCCCGGCAGTCTATCTAGCAAACTCGCTATTATTTTTGATCCCGAGGTCAAATGATTATCTGCTGAGTGTAACATGTTCACACCGCGGACAGATCATGATCTACAGCAGATCATCTACAAAAATAGATCCTATATCTATTAGCTGCCGTTATGATATGCTCTCCAGGTTCTGTACATGTAGAGTACAGACCCAACCTTGGAAAGATACGCTTCGTAGATCATTCAGATCGTACGGCTCCCACCCGGAAAAATGATGAGCTGGACCATACAGATCTTCCCTGAAATGTCTAGATCATCAAGTGGGGATAGATGATACTAACAGATCATCTGGCCGATGTGTGAACATGTTTTAGGGGCAGAGCCAACGGTGCCATCCCGTTTGTGCCACGATATGTACGCAAAAAACAATAACATAAAACGCGGCCTTATTGTAGGCGTGCATAATAACAATGTACAAAGGCCCCAGCGAGCGATCGACACATCACCAGACTTTCCCACCCCCTCGTTATATCTCGGTTTTGCTATCACGGTGAGCGTCACAAGCATTTATTTGGCGTAAATAAGTTGCAAACTATTCAGAGCATAACTTCAGACATTTAAGTCCGAGTGTATCTGGTAACATCGCGAATCACAAAGACTTGAGATGCGTGCATATGGGCACAAGGGCTAGGGCTAGGGTATAGGGTTATATTCGATTTATACCGGAAAGGCATCTACGTTATATTGTCGGAGGGTAAACATAATAATACGTACGCAGTAAAGGTAACCTTTGCTGCAGGTTGACCAAGGGTTGAGTGATCTCGTGATCTCTGCCTCGACCCTTGATGATATACGACGAGCGTCTCTCCTGATCCAGAAACAAACACTCGTAACACCCCCCCGCGCCCCCCCAGTCGATCTATTAGCAAACAAACCCTCTTGATCTCGAAGCCGATTAATTATCTGCTAATTTAAGGTTGCAAGGCAGAACGTTAACCAACGGTGTGCCGTGCGCGGTATCATTGCCCATGACGGGCACGGTCGGGTTGTCCGCCACCAGTAATAAGGGTTGCGGTGGTTTGTCCGCTGACTTGTTCTTCGTCGGGACGAGAGACGAGAGAGAGGGGTTGGTTACTGCTCAATCATGGTATCCACATTACGGGTATCGACAGAGATCTAAATCTAAATCTTCCCCCATATCAACGGCTGGCAGATATATTATGATTGATTGTGCTTCTTTAGAAATAACAAGTGATGCATTAGCATCATATCTTCCTCCGGCCTGACTGTATCTGACTGACTGTGGGGATACAATATCTCCAACGCCCCCGCCAAATGCAATACAGAGCAACTGCTGGCATCAAAGTAGGTGCCGCTGCACATATGATGATAGCTCTATGAGCTCTACGTACGATGAGTGTAAATCTGAGAGAAACGGTGTTCCTCTCCTCGGCAGAAATTGAGAGATAAATTGAAATTACGAAACTGCGAAGTTTTGTGAACGGAAATTTGAAACTGACACAAAATATCGATGCAGGACCCCCCCTACCAAGCCCCAGCTTCAAGGACCCCTCCTCTCTGGTGCACTTTTGAGCACACAATAATGTGGTCAGTTCAATTACATAATCCCGGTGTGTGCTGGGCCGGCCCAAGAGCAGCCACACTTCGTGGTTTTACCGGCGCCGGCTCGGTCAAAAACAATGATCATTGGTCAAAAAATAAGTTCTGAAACTGGGGCTTCAAGGTATAATGAAGCGTTTCTATAATCATTTTGGTATCCCCGTGTTCCTCTTCCCCCCACCAGCAGAGAAGAACCAAGCAACCCACCCGATGGGGGACATGCTGGCTCAACGCGCAGACGACGACAGCAGCAGCATGATTCCGGCCTGCTTTGCCTGTCACGTGGACTGCGCCACCGGGTGCCACACGGACGACCAGCCCTTTGACCACCCTTACGCATACCACCCTCCAAATTTCGAGGAGGACAACAGCAACGCCGGGGATGATGAGCAGATGCTGTCACCAAAGTTTGATGACAGTCAAGAAAACGTAAATTTCGACAAGGAGGGAGAGGAGGACACGCGCGGACCGGTAAGCTGATCTGATGCTCCTTCCAGTGATGCATATAGAGTGTGTGGTATTCGTCGAGCAGACCTACGAGGTAGCGGAGAGCGGCGACGGCAGCCCGTGGGCATGGCGCTTGCACACGAAAAGAGCCACCAGGGGCATCTTGCGCTGGCGATGTGATGTGCCGCCGCTGAAAATTAAAAAAAATTACCGAAAAAATATACCAGTATAGACAGAAATATAAGGATCGTTTTTATGTAATATTAGTTCATCAACGTTTCTTACATTTAAGTCCAAACTTTATGCCTAGTACAGAGTACGTACGTATAGGATCGCAAATATGGACGTAAATATAAGAACCGTTTGGGTGTAATGTTAGTAACCATAACGGTACTTAAGTTTACGTCTAGATTGTGTGCTAAATACTCTGGTATTGTATCATACGTACATCGTACGTATGGTACCGGTATAGTTTACTCGATGCACTTCGTATATACGAGTACAGCAGCACGCTCAGCAGCAACACAGCAACCAAGGGTACCTGGTTTAGGAGTATTCTTCAAGCAATCCCGTCACCATGCCCTGCTGTAGGTAGCCCACAAAGGCTGTGCGACTTGTGAAGAGTCAAGACTCATCAAGTCAAGACTTGCCAGCTTCACGTACAACTATTTGCGTGCACGCGACACGATTTGCGGTAGGAGAGGAACTGAGTGCAAGAATATCGTATCATTCAAAATACAGTCAGAGCGCCCGTGTTCACGTACAGCAGTACTCAGCGCAGAGCAACCGCAACACAGCAGCAACAACAGCTGCACAGCTGGTAGAGTACTTATTCTTCAAGCAATCTCGGACTTGTGCGTATCACAATCACAGCTTGAGCTGCAATGCCTCTCAACCTAAGAAGGCTTCTTGTCAGGAGTCAAGAGTCAAGACTTGCCAACTGCTGTGCGACACAACTTTGCGATGGTGTGGGTTGTTGTTGTTGTGGTTGTCGTGGTTGTTGTGGGTGCCAGCGGGGAAGCCGGAAGTAATTTTGAGTTCTTTCGAGAGGTACTAACTGGTACACACACGCCTCTGGAGATGTTTCGGCTCTGTATTCTACCCTGGTAGTTTTTTTGGCACGGAAATCGGAAAATAGAACGACGATATGATACTTCGGGTACATGTACTGCTGTACGAACAGCAGCACAGAAGTACTCGTATATACGAAGCAAGGAGTACTTTGCGAAATACGGGGTACTGGTATGCTTGGGGAACACGCGCCGATGTACTGGTATCACGCAACTTTCAAAGCCACGGCCATGTAGTTTTTTAAGTCACCCCCAGTTGGAGTCGATTTCCTCTTTGGCTTATTTCTGTACTGCTGTACGCTGTACGCTTACGGTGTGCTGCCCCGTAATACGATTAGACCCTGTCAAGCAGTACTTGTAATGTTTATCTCGGTACAGCAGGACTCTGTTACTACTGCAGCAGCACTCGTGTACCAGGCTCTGCACGCTGTACCCTGTACTCTGTACTCGGTACTCCTATGCAAGCAGTTACCAAACACATAACATGCCGGTTTTGAATTACCGTATAAAATAACCGGGCAAACATGTTTGAAGCAAATATGGATTTACCGTAACCGTGCCGTGCAAAAATGAGTTCAGCCAGGCACCATACAAAGAGCTCGTATGCTGAAAACGGCTTAGGATATATACGTAGCTCTCCCGGAGGTCGGGTTGGTGATTGCTCACCAATGTTCTGGCTAGGAAGCACTTCCGATGGTGGGATCAAGGCACAGGCGTAGACACAACCCTTTTCCCTAACACTGCCTGACCCGAACTCGGACCCTAAACGGGCCTAAAGCGGGTAAAGAAACCGGGGATGCGCCGCTTTCGATATGTTTTAAATTACAGCAGTCGTGGTCCCGCGTTAGTGCGGTACCAGGTACCTTTTAGTGTGGGACCCCAGTTTAGTGCGGTGAGAAAAGCTTGTTACGACCTTCCTTGTTCGTCCTGCAGAGTGTTATTGCTCTACTGCAATATTCCGATATCGCGGGGTCCCATTTTAGTGCTGGTATCGTCGTCTGGCAAGGCACCGCACTATTGAGGGACCACGACTCCTGTATCCCGAACTGACACAGTGGACCGGACCAAAATTTCCGAACTGTGGACCACGATTGACCCCTGACGCTAATCGTAGAGAATTAAAATTTCCTGGAGAGTTTTAATCCTTGCCGAAAATTTATCGGATGAGTCGTTGTGAGGATGAGGACTACCACTCTGTCCGTAAATATAAGCACTTTTTTTATTCAAATTTATGATCAAATATACCTTATATTTCCGGACAGAGTGGTACAGTACTACCGGGCCTCTACGAGGCAAGAAAGAGCACCACAAGAAACTTAGCCTGACCTTTTTCGGGGAAATAATTAATTTCGGACAGCTTGTTGTACTGAATTTAGTGTAGGACACATCCTTTCTCAAATAAGAAATCTAGCCTAAAAGCAATACCTGGTATTTCGGTTTTCGGTTTTCGTCGGAGGGCCGGTAGTACCTGCGTGTACTGCTGGAAACGTTACGTGCCTCGTGCTTTGACTTACCGCGGTAGGGCTCCCTACTGCGGAACGCCACCCCCGAAATGGAAAACCCCACGGCTGTGCGTGCACACCGCACACCGCGCGTCTGGCGCGCCGGCATGAGTCCTACCGTAGCAACTGATCTAATCGTGATGCCGATATAAAGTGACGAAGCGGTTGCCGCTTGAGCTTTGACTGAGGCGTTGAGCTGCTTTTTGGATGGCTTGCAGCGGTGAGCTGCTTTTGCTTTTCGGTTAAAAAGTAGCGAGGAAATGATCAAAATGTGGAAGAGCCAAAAAGCGAGATTTTATCTCAACATCTTTTACCGTGTGAGTGAGATTGTTGTTCCGTTTTGACGCAAAGTACTGTGGTGGCTGGTTGCCGTTCTAAAGGTTGAGGTTACCTCGTTGTTGTCGTGGGGGCCGATTTACCAAGAAAACCTAACCGTGGGATTACCGTGGGTTTCTTGTTATCGAACCGAAAATAACCATGGTGGCCGATTACCACATTTTTCATGGTTATATGGTGTTGAGATAATAGTGCATGTTATATATACTTAGTATCACACCGGGTATTCTCTCAGTTCTTGGCGATGTATCGTCTTCATGAGAGGAATGAAGTTTCAGCACACAAAGTGAACATAATGCGACATTATTTCCCATTCTCCTCTCTGTTGACCCTCGGGAATACCTCCAGGGGAGTTGCTTTCTACACCGGGAAATGGGGGTACTGGATGGTGCATACGATACTTACTATTCATATGCAAAAGGTCTAACATCAGCCGTTTTCGTATGGTCAACTAACTGAAAGTTTGTACGAGAATGCTTGCACTACTGTTATTACGGGGGACCATAGTAAATAGGACCTACGGTACACACAAAAACCTACCGTATATATTTACTTATTTTTGCTAACAATATTTGGTCTTATTTACTATGGTCCCCCGTAATAGTGCGGGCGGGCGACCGCGGCTGAAAAGCTTCAACTTTCAGTTTTTACTTGTTTTAATTTATAATAATGATGTAGCTACCGTCACGTCGGCGGGTGATGTTACGCTTACGCTTTCATTATTTTACCCTGTAAAGGTTAATTTTGTAGTGCGGCAGTAGCACTCGCAGCACTACTATTAATACAACAGTTACTAACTGTAGTTGTATAATATGATTCATAGTTACAGCAAGCAAGTGTTGCCGTGTCAATTGCTGTAGTGTCAACATTACAGGCACACCAAAAATAACTAACTTACCACTCTGTCCGGAAATTTAAGCTCCGTTTGATGATAAATTTGAATACAAAACGGCGCTTATATGTACGGGCAGAGTGGTACCAAGTAAGAACGCCAGGCTCACCTTTTGGAGGGTGCTGCTGAAACAAATTTAGACTAAGAAATCGTGCCCAGCGCCGAGCGCACACTAAACCCTATCTGGTATGTAGTAGAGCCTATGCTCAAGGTTACTCAAGGCTAAGCCCTAGCGGCTAAGACATGTCTTAAAAAATGTCTTAGAGCCCTTTCTCAGAAGGGGCATGTCTTAGACGCTGTTTGGTGTCTTACGTGTCTTATTCCCGTAAGTCAACGTACCTGCGCTCGAAAAGGGTCAGTAAGACATGTTTTGAGGACCAAAATAACGCCGTAAGGTGCGAACTCCCTAAAAACGGGGTTTGGGGCCACGTAGTTTGCTCTCAGCTCTCAGGCTATCTGCAGAGACTGAGCTTTGTTGGGGACACCACGGCCACGATGCCTCTCGGCACCATG
>JBBMKB010085519.1:0-11898 GCA_037833945.1 Alaria marginata
TTTTATGACTACGGCCATGCAAGAAATGAGTACACCCCCCCCCCCCCCGAGTCCGTCATCAGCTATTTGAAGATCATCATGGCGCTTCTGCCACACGCGCGATTTAACTCTTTCACGAAGGCGCTACATTTTCCACAACATAGTAATTACAAAGCAGGAAAGAAAACGAACACTTCGCCGCGAAACAAGGAGAAGGCAGGAAGACAGTCTCCTTGGTCAAACCTAACCGGACACCTCTATTTGGCTAGTCCATCGCGGGCCAGAGGCAACAACAATTACACGCACGGGGCACGCAATATCCCTTTTCAAGATCTGCCTTTCAGGGCAGACAGCTCCCTGGTCTATCTGATCTGCATGGCGTATATATTATGTGACCAGATGAGAGCCGCATGATCTGAACCATCTAGCACATGTTTCCTGGGTTGGATCTGTACTACACAGATCCTTCACAGGATACCATAACGACAGATATAGGATCAAAATGATCTAGATCGTGATCTGCTCCATGTGTGAACAATTATTACTACAGTAGGTTTTCCACCAAGTTGGGGCGTACCTCGGACGGGCCCTTGCCGTCGTTGTTGCTGGCGTCCTCCTCCGCCCCCCATTCCTCCCCCCCCACCAAAGAAGCTGTCAAAAATGTCGGACAGGTCAACTTGCTGTGAGGAGTTGAGTTTCCCCCGACGTAACGCATCGCCGGTTTTTGATCAACAACGGAGTGAGGGTAACAGGCGAGAGAAAGGACAATATTAGATGTTGAACCACGCTTGTCAGAAGGGCTGTGAGCTGGCTGGACTTCACAGCTAATTATTCGTTCGGTGGCGGAGTAACAGCCAACACAACTAGTGACGTAGAATTTGATACTAACCACCGTAGGTCGAACCACAAACGCGCCAGTCAGATGCAAAAAGACGCTACTGTTAACTCCGCAAAATACCGTTCGCAACTAACTACAATACCCAGCCAACTAATAACTGCCAGGTAGTTGAATAACTACTTGGGGCCTCATAGTAAGCCAGTACCTGGTAGGCGTTATGAGCTGGGGCCGAGCTGGCAGACGCTTGAAAGGGGGGGCTCTTCACGACTTGGCCCAGCTTCGACAAAACGGTTAAAATATACTTTTGACTTTAAACCCCAACCCTAAACTACTATTAAAGCGTACTGGAAAGAGGCCGACGACGCAAAAGCACGTCCTGTTGACCCAGGGGGGTTCACCTGCTTGCCGTACGATAGCACTACGATAGCACACCCCCTTGGACGATTTCCGCGTCTGATAATTTCGACAACGGTGAGAGTCACAAACACCGAGCGATGCGTCTAGTATGGGCAGATCTCGACAGATCTTTCCAAAGCGAATGTTTCGCTGTGTGTGCCCCCCTTGCTTTGGAAAAAATCGCCTCTAAAATTCGACCCAGGGGGTGCGTTATCTAGCGTGTTTTTCGGGTACATTATAATATGTCCGAAGCACAAAAATATTTTTTTATAGAACAAGCTCGATCGACTTACCTCTCGCCTCGTAAAGTTGAGCATCGACCAACTTTATTCGACCTACAGATGGACTAATTTGAACCAGGTCACAAGCAAGAAAGACGTGAAACGAAGATAGAATTAGTACCTGGTAGGTTGAAATAAAAGTTTCATTGCCGTGGGAGTCACCTTGAAAATGACACGGGCAGGACTCTACCCGAGGGTTTCTAGTCAAATGCCTTGTCACTTGAACATAACTTGTCTCCTTTCGGGCAATTTCGTTGTGCTAATACCGGTGTTTTCCTGGCGCGCGCGACGGCGCAGCCGCGTTTCTGGCCCATTTTGGGTCCGGGTTGGGCTCAGGCTTAAGGATAACGGTTGGGTTGGGTTTACGCCCGTGCGTTGATCACACCATCGAAAACGCTTGCTATCCCGCACAATTGTGAACAGTCGACAGCTCGACCCCTGGAAGATCTGTCCTAGGCGTTACTAAGTGGGCTCCCTGTAGGATGGCTATTGGCAGAGTGCGGCATATTGTGCTGCCTACAGCTGTGATCGTACTGCGTGAAACATCACCGGATCATTCAGTAGCCCAAGCTACCTACTCTGCAAGGACTCGAACATAACCTGCAGCTTCTAGAACAGCACGTCTGCGTTGCTTTACCATGCCTTCCTTCTCACCTCGAAACCTGAGCCCCCGCCTCCACCGCCCATACCGATGCCCGCCTCCCCAAACTGGTCATAACGCTGCCTCTGCTCGTCATCGTTCAGAACCTGCAACATGTAGTGGTACAGGTGGGAATATTAGCTCTTGAGATAGCTGATGTTCTCATATACCTGGTAATGCCATCGCCGTAATCTAGTCCATCGTCACAGGACTGGCTCTAATGATAACTTTAGTCTAACAGTCTACCTTAGTCTACGGATGTAGACTTAGACCATTCGTATCTAACATTGTAGACTATGCTGAGCTACCTGTGCCCATGTGTCCAGACTTTACCAGTAGTCTAGGTAGGGACGTACGGAGAACTACGTAACGCTGTCGACGGCATTCATCTTGGCGCCTAGGGGTGCTTAATCGTAGCAAACACGACCGACAGAAGCGGGCGGGGTGTCGGCCGTTGGCGCATTCGTTCATGCGAGCCTTCTTCCGTTGTAAAACGCTTCAGGTCAATTCAACGAGGACGAATATGCACGCTCTCAAATACGGCAGGCATGTCGTGAGCCCTTGACGGAAGGAAGTTCGCACGAGCCAGAGCGTACAGCGGGTATCGATTTGCTTCCGGATAGGTTTCACACCGCCAACAGCTAGCTGTTTGTACCCCCCCCATCACCTCTTTCTTTACCGTGTCTCCCAAACGCACTCGTACTCGTACTCTCTGCTGTCATGTACCTGTGCTGCTGTTGGTGGAAGTATCGCTGGAATGCAACAGGTGAACACATATAATACCAACGTACCTGGTGCCAGGTACGACCCGAACTCGTTGCCGCGACGACCCGAACTCATCGCCGATGCAGCACCTCATGGCTTTACGACTCGCTAATACCCAGAGACGACAACAAAAACGTGTCAAGAGTACATCCCCCCTTCTCCCTGTACAGGAGCACAACAGCAGTACTACGAAAGTGAGAAAGTCGGCTATGCCTCTGGTATGATACATGACTGGTCCCTGCTGCTTTACTGCAGCTGTACGTACAAAGCCAGCAATTACACTCGTCTGGGCCTGCTGCTTTTCTGCATGCACCTGTACGTGGCAACAGCAGCAAGAACTCACCGTGTACGCCTGGCTTATCTCATTGAATTTGTCCTTCGCCTCGGGAGTGTCATTCACATCCGGGTGGTACACACGCGCAAGCTTCCTGAACGCCGCCTTAAGTTCCCCCTTCGAGCAGCCCCTGTCCACCCCGAGCACCTCGTAGAGGTCGGTCCCCATCCTCATCATGCGGGATGGTCGGGTTCGCGCTCGAGAGGAGGCCCATCCCATGGGTCGCTGGGCGCCGCTGCGAGGCGTCCTGCTAACGGAGAATGGTCGGTTGACACCGCTCACTGCGTTGCAGCTTTTGTCGTCAATGTTGTGACTACCGCCTGTCCTGAAGCCAGACCAAGCTGAGACAAAAGCCGTGCCGTCGGAAGAAGCAGCAGCAGCAGATGACCGTGCGGATGACGGCGTTGCTGCCACGCTCGCGATGCTTGCGGCGCAGCAAGCCAGGCCCACCAGGGCTGACTGGGTCAACAGCTGCATCATGTTTCTTTCAGACCCTAGAAAAGGTCTGCCTGCTGACACACGTGGAGTGACAAAAGCGAACCCACGGTGCTTTCACAGGTACTACAGCTATCCCTTCAACAGTTCCACTGCTGTTGGGGGTCCACTCGCGAGGTGTAGGGGAGCAACGCACGTATGCTGTGCGGTTGCGGAGTCGAAAACACTGCTACCCTGCCACGCGTTTCTGTGCGGAGTTCAAATAGGCGTTTTGCCTTGCCGGGGGGATTTTCAGACCATTCTTTGATCTTAAACATAATGATCGTTTTAATTTAATGTTGTTTATAAAACAGTCCTTACATTACAGTCCCAAGTCGCATATATACCAACTTGGACGTAGATATAAGTATCATTAGTCTTCACATTAATAAGCTAACAACTCTTATGTTTCCGTCCAGAATGGTGCGTATATTTTTGATCCCGCCAGTAGCTCACCTACTTTTTAAGGCTGTAAGGGCGTACTGCAACGCTTTATCAGCTCAATTCGACAAGAAAGGAGAAAAGGGAGCGTTGGGGCCGTGCGCGCTGTACAATGCAATGGCATGGACCGGATCAGTTGAAGGAGATTGTATTTGCTGTAAATATATACCACCCCCGTGTTCCGCATGAGCGGCTATACTACTGGTGGACAGAATCATTTTCATACAAATCGGCAAAGATTCAAAAAGGATCACGACTTGACAGAAACTCGTCGTACGACATGCATACAGTACCCTATGATACACGTCGAACACGTGATACAAAATATACTGCTTGTAGCTCTCGTTATTAATAGGAATTCGCGTTGGTGGATACTTGTAACTGCTGTGTTTGTTTGTGGGAAGCGTTGTCATGGCACCTACTGCTGGTGTGCTGTTGTTCCCGAGGATGGTGTGTTTGAAGAAAGGGCACTCGACCGTTCCTCGGGGTGTTCATTTTTTTACCAAGGCTACGGTAGGGGGGTCCCTTTTGGGACCTCTGTTTGCAATGGCTAAGAGTCACTCTCACGAGTGAACTCCCTGTTCCTGTGCAGATTCAACATTTTGCACCGATTGTTTTATCGATATATGATATAATCGATATATGAAACCAACATGGAACGGTTACCTACGCTACGCCAAAAAAATGGCGGAATAACATGTTTTTTCAGTGAGGTAAAGAGTCACTCCGGCGAGTGGCTCAAACCCGTTCGTGAAAAAGGGGGTACCCCCCCTACCGTAGCCATGGTCTTTGGGAGATCCAATGGTCGGGCGGGACATGGAGATTTGGGCACGAAAGAGTAGAAAGGGTCCCCTATTTTTTTGCGTATAAATTAGAAACTCGCTCGTGATCGACGAATTAGGGATGCCGCCGAAGGTCTCGCTGAGGACCTCGGCATGCTTGCACAAAGCGAAGGCTTGCTTGCGTTTGCGAGGTCCGAAAGGCACATGCTCGTTCGAAGCTATAGGTCGTGTTTTGCAGAGTACATAAATACACCCATCGGCGAAAACGGAGCTATTCATAGTGCGTGTTCGGTCGACGCCGGCCGCTCCCAGCACGGGTCGACAACCCGAGCGCATTCCAAGTCTTGAAGCCCGCGCGTGGTTCAATCTCGCATCGCTTAATAAGGGCCATTCTTATCGAAGAGCATTTTTCCTGGTTTTCCTCTTATATTTGTTGTCAAGAAACAGCACATCGAGGGCACAGGCTTCTACGTCCCGGGCGAAAACTTCGCCACCTCAACTTGCCCAGTAGCAAATACAAACCGACTCAACCAAGAATCAGTCAGCGGAACGACAAGCAGAACCTGAACAATGCACCCATTAGCCCCCCCCCCATCCCAGAGGAAACCCAAAGGAGGCCAATCGTTGTCCACGTGCACCCAACCGTCGACGATCTCCGATAGATCCACCCCACCCTTCATGCGACACGCCGAACACCTCAAGGCAATTCGCGCTCTGTGCAAGCAATTTCCTGGTGGGTGAAAACCCGACGTGCTCGGTCCCGGTATTGTATGGACTCGAGGGTCTATGGTCGTACGACAACGGCCATGCACGAAAAAAAGTACCCCCCCACCCCCCCTCCGAAAAGAAAGCCCAATCGAGTTCGGCTGATTTCAACGGGGGTTTCCAAATGTCGGCGAACTATGCTGCCTGCACCCCGCCCGCCTTCCCGGTTCTCCGCCTCGAAAGGGGTTCGAGGTCAATGATCAAATGACTAAGGCAAGCAACGCGTGAATACACTCCGCTCCCTCCCTCCCTCCCTCTCTCTCCCCCTCGCCTCGTAGTGCCTTCTGTGCGCAGAATCGTTCGCGTTCCATTCAAGCCTAGATCAGTAGACTCCAACGGAGGAGTCGACCTGCTTCGCGTAGGCATCAATGCCGCCCTCCACGTTCCACACCCTTTTGAACCCCGCTTTCGTGGCCAAATGTTGCGCCATTTGGTTTGACCTATGATAGTGAGCACATTGTAAACCGAGGGGAGGGGGGGCAGCGATCAATGTTAGTGTTATTCCTCTTCGCTCAACTAGATAGACGCAGATGCGCAACGCAAAATAGTACCGGGAGATGGCGGCGTACACATATGCTCGATGGTTAGTTGACACTGAACCCCAGTGGTGGGGGCCGGTTGGCATGGCGGCAATGGAAATCCGTGGCAGGCGTGCCTTCCGTTGTGGGCTACCAGTATCGCAGTGGCAGGTAAACATAATGGAGACGCGGGCATTGCGTATTGCAGGTGATCCCCAACAGCTGACGGAAAAATCGATTCGATTGAAAGGCGCGTCTTTCGAATGAACGTGCGAGTGCGGTCGCCCAAGTTGCCTATACAACTAACCGTATTGCAACGTATCGTCAGTTTTTTATATTATTCCATGACGAACGGTCACAAGTTATGGAAAGCTCAAGAAAAATTCAACGAAATATACATCAGACTGCACCTCAACACACTTGTACCAGCTCCTTACAACTGTTGTGGACCATCATTGTGGGACCCACAGATAGCGACCAAATCAATTATGAACCGCCTATCATACCGTATCAAAAGTGTGACCGCGCAAGCAGGAACGTTAGTATGGTATCATGCGGCGCCCGCGTCGTGCAGCTTCTTGCATTGTTTAAGTTCGGTTTCTGAACTGGTCATTAACCAAACCAAGAGATGGTCGATGCTGTCATCGTCATTTCTTGCCGTCACTTTTTTCTCGGAAAACCCATAGGGGTTGGTCGCTCGTCTCGAACGGCGGCGAGCTCAACGGTAAGCGTGGGTGTAGTTTCAACACACAGGTAAACTAGACATTCTCGTTGTATTCTCCTGTTAACCTGGATGAAATCCCGGGGAGTGGCCTACTATGCAAATTGCGGGCGATTCGGAAATAAACCCTCAGTTAGTCCACTTTACGCCGGCGGCTGATTTCAAGCTTTTCTGAGAACCAAACAGCACGAAATCCCCCCCCCCCCCGCACCTCATCCCGTGGTGGCACATAATCACGACGTCTTTCTCCGCGTCGAGAACGGCATCTTCTCCGCTCAGCTTGCCGCCCCACTCCTCAAACTTCGAGAGCGGCAGGTTGACAAACCCTGCGAACCCGGCGGAGACGCAACGAAAAAAGAGCATACCGCTTGTGAGCAAATACGTCAGGAGAAAGCACTTGCACCCTTTGACAGAGAGCAACTTTCTCTTAGTTTTCCTTGACGGACGCCAAACTGCTAGTTTTTAGTGAGGAACACGGTCCTTTACCCTTGACCGGTGTACGTTTATCCGTGATGGACATGTCTCCTGACATATTTGCTAGGGAGCGGGGAAGGGAAAGGGCGTAGACGGAGCGACCCTACAGTAGTGATCTCCTACCGAAGATACGCAATACCTACAGTACACAAGCCTGAAAGTTAGTTCGTGCCCGCGTTTTCTGTCGAGTATACTGTACTTACGTGTATGTGTGCGTATTATTAATAGTTGTCCTCAACCTCCTGAGCCAGAGCGTTTGGTGTGGACAGTACCGCATGTACTGTAGTACGAAATAATACGTGTATTTACTGATACTCTCGCAGCAACAGCAGTGCGGGCCTGGTTTCGGCAGGCATGCTAGAGTGCGACTTAAAATAGGGCAACACAACCTAGAAGAGGCGCTGATTGTCTCCCCTTCCAAAAGCAAGCTCTGTTCTTCTGAGGGTGCACGCGGACAATGACCTGCCCGTTCTACGAACGCTCAGCATGCTCGCCGCCCCGTGTATCCGAAGAGACCAGCCACCCGCCATCACTCGTACCAAAGGAGTGGGCAAAACCCGACCTCTCGCGGATGCATTGTCAATACTGTAGCACATTTTGGCCGTGCGTAAGGTGCACCAATCGTTACCGCACATTTCAGCATCCGCTCCTCCAACCATCAATGAGTTAAGCCCAGCGAACAGGAGGAAAGCTCCACCCCTTCGACGAAGCACGACCAACCCTTCTACCACTGCAAAACGTATCCCATAACTCCAAAGTAGTTTGTACAACAAACAAAAAAGTGGGCGCAGTTCCAATTATTACTGCTGCAAATATAATTTGACTCTATTTCCAAGTAGTTTGTCTACAAAAACGTGGGCGCAGTCCTACAGGCGAAAATAATGCAGCGCCGAGGCCGCGCACGTGGAACGACAGATGCTGACTGACGTCCCGAGTCCAGCGCTTACTCACCGTCCAGCTTAGCCATGCCCAGCTCTTCCTCTTCCCTTACGTCCACAAACTGGTACTTGGTCTCCGCGCCGCCGGCCTCGTTTTTCACAAGCTCAAGAATCTCACCCAACTCCTCAACCCCAACCTGCCGTGGCAGTACGGCCTTCGACAGCAGCGCCACCTTGGAGAGAAAGATAATTACCGCGGGGTGAGAAATGGGACAGCGCGGTGTCGAGCGAAGATCGGGGCAATTCGCTAGTCTCTTGTCGTGTAACCCTTTTAGAACCCCATAAAAAAATTGGTACCAGGTACTGCGCTAATTCTAAGTGTTCAGTCCCCAAAACCGTTGGTGCAGTTCTAAAGGGTTAAACGCGTGGGCTCAGGGGTCGGTGGTATCGCAGTCGGGGGAAGGTAAGAGGAATGCGATGGTGGAGGGGGTTGGTTGCAACATGCTTTGCTGCAGTGTGTACCCTGCTTCTCATTAGGTGTCCTGAACTGTACAATAAAAACACGCAACCGCCGCCATGGGTCTGAGGCTACAATCGCAACATAAGTCGTCGCTTTCGACTGCAAACCAACACCAGGCAGCACCTCCTACAGTAGTAATGGAGTTGCCCCGTAAGTGGAAGCTGGTGCAATTACACAGCAGTATAGCTACTCGTAAGCAGTACGGGTTATTTTAACATACGCCATGATGTCGGCGAACGACGATAGCAGGAACGTTCTGCTGCCCTCTCGGCTGACTAAGTTAATGACACCAACACCCGCACCAACACCAACACCCAAAAAACAACAACACCGTCACCACCCAACACCAACACCAACACCAACACCAGCCATCAACTTCCACCCACCACGTGCCATCCGAACTGCGACTGAACTTTCACAATCGTTCCAGGCTCGTTCTCAAAACACGCCGCCTCGAACTCCGCGACCATCTGACCCTTCTTAAACCAGCCCAAGTCCCCCCCCTTCTCCTTAGAAGGACACGAGCTCATGCCCGCGGCGACATCGCCGAACTGCTCGCCCGCCTTAATTCGCGTCAGAGCGGCCTCAGCGCTTTCATCGTCTGCGCATAAGATGTGCGCCGCGCGACAAATCTCCAACCCCGAGGTAGCGCCAACCATGGAGGACATCATCAGCGGACGCCCGGAGGTTGGTCGCCACCGTCTGACGGAGGCGTTTAGGGCTGCCGCGGCCGGGGAGGGGATGGGGGTGAGGGCCCGTGCTGAGTGGCGGTGCGAGGCCGGTAGTGCGTGAAGCCATCGCCTGCTACCGGGTGGGTGAGCGGTGGGATGGGGAGGGTGTGTTGCTCAGTAGTTGTTACAAAGTGATCGTGTTCAAAATTCCTGGGAAGTTCTAGTCCTTCTTATTGGCTGGGATAAAGGCCTTAGCGGCGGCGGCGGCGGCGGCGGTGGTCGAGAGGGGTGCTGTGTTAACCCTTTTGGGGTTCCAGAGGGAAACAATGACGAACAAAACTGAATATTGCAGCATCGGCCACACGAAGCAGCCGGGGCTGTTGAGGTATTGAGGTATCAATGGGGATGCACCCAAGCTATTTTACAATGCAAGGAGATCTACGAGACTCTCACAGCACGATACTAGCGCCTTAGTGCTGCGCACTTCCACTACTATATGTGCAGCTGGTAAGACCGTACCTGGCATAGTTTTAGTTGCTATACCTGGGTACCGGGCCCAAAAAGGTTCTAAGGTGCTGCTCGGCAAAGGGCGGAGTGATGTTCGGTGGCGGCTTGACTCCTGCGACCGTCAACGGCATTGACATGTTACACCCCAGACAGCTGCAGTACGTACATATCGCATAGAACTCACTGGACTCAATCACGTAGAGGTCCAGTAAAGGTGGATCCGTTTCGTGCTTGTATCGCGGGCTGTGTGTCTTTGGCGGCAACGACACCACAATCTGAGATGTGCACAACGTTTGCTCTCCGAGGGTCTTGCGTGCTTGCCTCGACACATGATAAGCGCATGAACACATGAGCGCAATCAAAGAGGGCTCATCAAAGACCAACATCCAACACACGGAACGCAGCGGCAGTACGTACACAAACTGAAGTGCTGCCGAATGCTGCAACCATTCTGTGCATGAGCTGAAACCCAAGTGTATCCCTTCTAGAGAGCAGGCAGTAAAGCACATGCACGTCAAGCCAAGCCGCACAGCCCGTGATGTCTTCGCTACCTGCGAGCTGGACCACACCTCGTACCTGTTGGACGGCTGCCTGCCTATCTCAGCTCCGAAAGCACGAGCCTCGGAGGACATAGTAGCCGAAGGTGCAAGGCCACCGCATCGAGGAGCTGCGACGAAGGCGCCCGCGAAGCGCCTACCGATGATTAAGGCGAAGGCCGCCTGCTGTCGGGATAAGGAACAGCCTACGCGCATGGTGCTTGCTGTGTGGGAGCAAGAGGGGTCTTGCACGTGCTTGTCAGTGGCGTACCTGTCAGCTCGGGTTTGTGTAGTGTTGGTCTCCCCTATAGTGCTGGTATGTGCCAGCCAACAATACCGGCATTATATTTGACACTGGCAATAGTACCGATACTGCTGTGCTGGTCGAGCAGTATATTCAGCACTATAGAGGAAGTAACCACTATACAACCAGCACTATATAGAACCTCCACTGTACTGATGATGATTTGGGAGTTCCAAAGCAGTGGTTTGTTTTATGGTTCGGGGACCAATGGTTTCGTTTCAGCTGCAACTTTGCTGTCGCGCCGCGTGTCGGTGTTGGTTTAGTGTTTTGCCGCCTACCCATCCTCTGTCTAATCTCTATCCTCTGTCTCCCGTGTGGGATGCCTCCTTCTGGGGAGGATGCTGTTGATGGGCTCAACCGCAGAGTGGAAGTTGAGGACAGCAGCACAGTAGATGACGGACAATGGGAGGACTTCACTTGCCAAGGTTCTTGGGAGGATTTTATTCGCGCTCTGGAGGGCGTGTTGAGAGACTGGAAGTCGTGCAACACAGGTGGGTGGGTGCGACACCGGGCACGTGCTCAGGCCGCCATGCGTAATAATTTATCATACGCGTCGGTGTGCAAGGATTGTCGTGCCCATGCTCCAGCTCTCTGGTCGTGTCTGTGCGCGTCTGCTTGAAAGTTCAACTTCAGACGGTTGGTTTCGTTAATAGTGGAGAAGCCTCAATACGGGTCGTGGACGACGAATATATTGACTCAAGAAATCGTGCGTAGGCGGGGTAAGGGGAGTAAGGACTCGCACGTAACTTTCGGTCCAGGAGAGGATGACGTTGAGAGGTGGCTGTCCAAGGCAAACCGCGCAAGGCTGGTATATCTCCTGACGACGTGGGATTCGTAGATCGAGACCCAAGGGCTGGAGCCGCTGTAGCAGTTTTCTCCTCTCCTGACTCCTGTGAAGAAGGCGTCAAAGACGTCCATAGCGGCGCGAGCGGCGACGCAGTCAGGTTCGAGCAAGCAGGCTAAGAAAGGTGACCCGAGTGTCGGCGCCGACCGCATGCGCCCAGGAGAATACCCAAGGCTTATCTGCATCGTGTTTAGCGACGAAAACAGTTCCCGTCGCTTAACACAATGCAG
>JBBMKB010085530.1:0-11896 GCA_037833945.1 Alaria marginata
AATGTTGCGGACGCAACGCTATTTGAACTAACCTTGTGCTTTAGTACGCAATACAGCTGGATCTTTACCCTGCCGGTAATAAATTGTGCTGCGAGAAGGGCGACCCCTATGCTCGCAGACGGTAAAGCATTTGTTTCAGTACGTATATTGAACCCAGCGACCATGTGCGGTATACAAACGGTTACTTCTGAACAGCAGGCAAGTGCACACACATGAATTGTAGGTTGGGTAGTAGCATGGATTCATCGATCTGGACTGGCTAGAGCCCGCTTTTATACCCACGGGTATTGTTCGGTTCTGACGGAACTATTCTGACAGGAGCACATTGCGCAAGACCATATTACAATTCGACACGTCGTAAGTGCTGTAGAGTCATCCCACGGTAGGGGTTGCACTTTTTGGGGTCAAACGTTCCCGACCGGTTGAGCTCCTGAAGTGAGGAACCACCGGTGGGAATAATAATTATACGAGTGCATTTGTTTTAGGACTAGCGGATAGACCTGTTGATCGGGTTGCGCGAACGAAAACTTGGAAGTCATATTTCGGTTGGTATATTGAGCTTCTTATGTCAGGAGCTCAGGGACTTATTCCTGCACCCCTACCGTGGGATGACTCTGTACCCTATTACCCCTTGCCAAGTTCCATATATTGGCGCCATGGCAACGTATCGCGCTGCGCGTTGAGGTATTTAGCACTGTAACGCTTTAGTCCAAACGAGCGCAAACTGCTTAACTTTAAATGCATATAGCGGCAATAAACTGCATTGACAACATGTCGTTCATATGACAATACGTCGTTTGGGCCAGCGCTGGGTGCGACGTCGCCGGTGTCCACCGCTTTGACCCTCTCACTTCCACTGGGAGCAACTCTTGCGTTAGGAGGGTCGTAGTAAGTAAGACTGCAGTTTTTGTCCTTGCTGCCACTTGTCCAAAATAATTTTAAAGTTGTTCCGTTCACTTGATATACGATAGCCACCTTCATTAGTGACAGTCTGTTTGGCATTAACTTGTCTACCACATTTTCTGTCGACGAACACAGCTACTTCACAAAGGTGAGATTTGCATCCGCGCTACCATCCGAGCGATCATCGGAGCATCCTGTTGTGTTACATGATGCTTGTCCCGTCGTCAATTTTCCTAACTCTTTGTTTGGATCACTTTGCCCCAGTCGGTGCAGTTTTTTCTTGGATCCCAAGAGTCCGCATATTGTTTTGCTTGTTCTTACATCGACTCGCACAATCGTGTCAGTGGTCGCAGGACAGGGCACATCTCTCTGAAGCAGAACTCAGCAGCGTCTGAATGAAACAATCGCATATCGGCGATTGTTGGAAGCCCATCAGGGGTCATCGAGTCACCTGTCATCACATTAGATACATAATGCCCGTGTTAAACCGATTTCAACGATTACAGGTATGGCCGGCGGTCAAACCCACCTAACAGCTTATCCAGCCACATCGATGGCACTGGAGATCATATCGTCAAATATACGACTGGGTAAGCTATGATACGTTTTAGTGTGTCTCGAGCACGTTGTTACCAATGCACCAATCACAGATTAATCACCCGTTACAAGTGCGTGAAGAAACATTACATACAACGAAAAAAAAGAAAATACAGCTGCCACACACCACCGATGAGCGGTTGTTTGGCCCACGCGTTTGGGATATTGCGTATCTATCAACGGTTGTTTTTCAGGAATCACTTGATGACGGACCTTCCCGTTGATGAATCAGTGTGTACGGTATCGTAGAGAACATTACAGTTTGTTCATTGCAGTAAATTCCGCATGCTGGTCGAAGGTCATGTTTTTGTTTTTCCTCGTATCTCAAGCCTATGATGTTGATTTCAACCAATATAAAAACCGACAAGACGGGTTCTACTACCGAATCGGGGGTTTGGTTTGACAGCGCACGCCCATGACCGCCCCGGGCGTGTTTCGCATGTGTTCCTCACCCCTCCGGCTTCGATTTTGCAGTAAACAAACAAAGCCGTGCTTCTAAATTGTAGGTTGTATACCGGTTGGGGGAGGTACTCAGTAGCAGGAACAACATTCCTGAAATGATGGTCGCTATGCGTATCACGATAAGCGCACAATAACGGCCTCACGCAGTCTCATCGATGTGACAAACGGAGAGTCGCATTTACCACGCCTATTAAAAGTCGCTATTACATTGATGTATGGTCACCATGGTCTTACCCCATCACCGTTGTTGCCGTAGCACTGTCAATAGCTTGTACTCTAACATCGCGCAGTGGGTACATTGAATACTATCAACTATGTTTGTCTTGGTCGGATTGAGTATAAACCGGCATGAACCAGGCAAATAGGCCTTAAGGCAGGCTGACTATACTCATGATAATAACCACATGCTACAAATAAAGTATAAAATCAAGAAATATATGACTAACGATTTCATATTTATGGGATCGTTTACAGTAAACCCGTTAAACCCGTTGTCCGTTTAACCCGTTTCTTTGTGGAGCCTCTTAACTTTGTTTAAACTGTTTTGGCTGGCTTTCGGCCAATGATTATCCTTGCCGATGCTCACCTCTACTCGAGAGTGGAAGAACACGCGAGGAAACAAAAACAAACAAATAAACTTGTACACAAATATATATATCAATGCGCGTGCCAATACAACAGTCTTGAAGAAAAGATAATAAAAAATACAATATTAGAGAGACAGAACACGGATATGAAGGGAAACCAACAGCACCGGAACAGCTAATCCAAGTGATTGATTAATGGAGGTATTGGGCACAGCACGAGCGTTGAGGGGTAAACACAGCACGGCAAAGAAGTGCGCACGGCAATGCGCTATCTATTCTCGGGTATTAAAAGGCACACCTATGTCAGGTCGATGAAAACCAAACCAGAACCTTATATTCCGGGGAAAGAAGCCCAGCCCTCCCCCGCCCCCGCCCCCGCGTCTTGTTTGTCCCTGTACAACCTCCCCTCCCTCTCTCTTCTCCCCCCTGATGCGTATCGGTGTCAACAGTGAGACGACTGTAACCCTCTTGTGTCGCTCTGTAACTCTACAGCTCTCCGCGTCATGATAGCTTGCAAGCACGCCTCCGCCTCCCTCCTAGACCCGTCGAAACCCCCTGCTGGCTGTCTGTGCAGCCTTTTGCCACCGGATTAGAATTTGTCGACTTTCTTGATATGTCCACGGAGGCACCCTATCCGATGCCTCCTCTCTTGCCACCAAGAGTAGCTCTTACCCCCACCCAGATGCCCAACCGTCATCCCTCGTGGCCGACGCTCCTCGTCTATACGCGCCTCGAACCCTTCGAAGAGTACCCTCTGTCTCCGGGCTGTCGGTTCAAATATCATGCAGTCTGCCTTGGCAATCATGTTGCCGTGCGAGAAACGTGTGTTTGTGTGCAGCCAGATGCGGTTATTTACTTTATCGTGTGATGTTAACAGCTATATGCATGTCGGTGACATTCAGGTCATCCCACGGAAGTGATGAAGCAATAGCTTTATGAGTTCCTGACATGAAGAGCTCAATATCACACCCGAAATACGACTTCCAACGTTTTCCTTGTCGCAATCGTATCAACAGGTTTACGCGCTAGTCCTGATACAAACAAAACTCGTCAAATTAACATACTATCCAGTAGTTCCTTACGTCAGGAGCTTAACCGGCCAGTGAAGTCTTACCCCAAAAGGTGCAGCCCCTAAACATGACTTTCAACCCGTCGATACAGCGACGAGATAAATAAGCATGGCGGGCATAAGGTTGTCGACGCGTTGTTGCTGATGTTGGTCGCCGTTCATCTGCGTGATCATCATGCGTCGAAACTGCGAGCCACTTATTTTACCGTGTATGCATGTCCTCATTGCAGCCCAGACTAAACAGCAAGAAAAACTATATCCGATACTAACCTTGTCAAGTTACACGTGTGCTGGGCTGCAGTAACAATCGATCCAAAACGACGCAAACGTTTCCTCGGCTTCAGACCTGAAATCAGCCGTGATTATAGTTTATAATATTTACTGTTTCTGGATTGCTTAATATGTTTTATGTTTTGAGGGGATGCCTAGAGGCAAGTTGAAATTTTGACAGGCGTGGCCGTTGCCTCAACCCACCACAGACGCACCCACCCTAAATGAAAACTCAGGGTTACATATAACAGTGATATGAGTCAGGAGATAGCGGCGGCCTATGAGAGATACCAAGGTCCCCAAGACTTTGTCATGCCGACCGCTATTGATCCTGCTAGCTCGAGGGTTGCCTAAATGGGATGCGATTCAACATAAACAAAATCTGTAAAACGAGTCGACGTTGAGGGCAGTGGAAGCTATCGAAATCGGGACATTCGGCAACCAGTCGGATTGTTTTTTGAGCCAAGGCATCCGAGGAAATCGTATAAGGATTTTGTTTTTCAAATCGCAATTCTTTCAGATCGACCTAGAACACTCTGTTAAAGGTTTGAACCGCACAATACGCACAACGTGGAATAATATTAAAAAATAGGAACTGCTGGGAGGATAAGGCTTTTAGTTATGCCCCAAACATTTTGGCAACCCTTAAACTGGCCCTCACGACACATGCAACCTAAAACGGGTTTCCTGCTTGGCATCAACAACGCTTCTATGAAAGAAACAGCAGGAAAACATTTATGGGTGCGTTTCATTCGGTTTGGCTGCGAACCGTATCATAGGGAAACTCCACCAGCAGATCGCGGGTGTTCTACTACTACTCCAGTTCAATGTATGCGACCTACGTGAGATAAAGGCGTGTACTGCTCGATGAAGCCCACCTCCTTGTTTATTCCGCGGGATAGTTCATCTCCGCTGCTCGAAGCAGCCAGTCGTTGTTCTGTTCAGTCGCCCGGTTTTCACATACCAGATATTTTATCGCGTACCTGGCACAGACTTTGAAAGGCCTCTTCTTCATTGTGTGGTATCTTACTGTACCGTGGACGATGGCTATGGCAAGGGGGGTGCCCCCTGTTATGAGCCACACTCTCTTGAGTGACTCTGTACCTCGCAGAAAAGAAGCGTGGATTCATTTTCTGGGGGGCAGCGTAGCTAACCGTTTCAGGTTGGGTTCATATCGATACAATGACTGGTACAAAACTTTGAATCTACACAGAAACAGGGGGGTCACTCGTGAGAGTGACCGAGTGACCCTTAGCGGGATCGAAAAGAGGCCTCGAAAGTGACCCGGCTACCGTAGTCTTGGCCATAGACGGTACTCTCGTTGTCGGAACAAACCACTAGAGCTGTGCTTGCGCAGTTCAGCAGGCAATAACATGGTATTGGCAAGCAGTGTAGCACCTCGATGAAGCAGCATACCCATGCGGTGGGCATAGCACAGTTTCCCGATATGTAGTGCACATCAAAACAGTATTTCGACGAACGATCGTGGAGGTTTCAACAGGCTGAATGTGTTGACACTTTTCATGTGGAGACGTCAGAATTTTTTGACTTTAACACCTGGATTAAAGTACTGATTGGTGTGTCACTGTTCATTTTCGGTTCGTCGGATTGTTTAGCTACCATATGGCTTCTAGGAACCTGCTGAGAGGTTGAAGCCTATAGGTAGGCACCAGACATTTTGGCAAACCTTAAACTGGCCCTCGCGACACATGCAACCTGAAACGGGTTTCCTGCTTGGCATCAACAACGCTTCTATGAAAGAAACAGCTGGAAAGAATTTATGGGTGCCTTTCATTCGGTTCGGCTGCGAACCGTATCCTAGCGAGACTCTACGAGCAGATCGCGGGGCTTCTTGAACGTCAAATTTGCCATTATTTCTGAACTCTCCCTGGGGGCCTTGTTGGTTGCCGATTTGTATCGGTAAAATCCCTCAATATCACTGGTACTTGTTGAACCACGGCAAATCTGGTCGGAAACTTCGGCCTTTTAGAGTATGTCCCTGGGCATAAACATTGGTTTCTCTACTATTGTCTCGGAGACTATGCGTCCATTGTCAATACATTCCCTTCTCAAGTAACACGATAGCCGCACAATCGATAGCTTTGTGTTACACCGAGTGCCGTCCTGGCAGGTACGTCGCAGTACATCAAAATGCTCCTGTACACTAGCATGAAGGGAATATGCTCGAGACGTGTATTGCCCTCGCTTGTGGAGAACCTGGGAACAAACACACAACTAAACGTGTTAACCGTTCACAATCCTCAAGTGTACATAACAACCAGCATGAGTCTATATCGGATATGTTGAGTTATAGGTTTAGCTAGTGTGAAAAAACAATTACGCTTGTCATCTAAGCATCGGGTTGCGATTCGTTCACCCCCGACCCTGGCGCAACAACACGATCTCGTCCTCGCTCTCGGGATGGTCGTGTTTCCGGGTCTTCGCCTGGTCTGGCTCCGCGCGCGCAGTCTCAATGTCACCCGCCGTCCATAAGCGGCGCCCGCGATGCCGAACTTTACCTCGCTTGGACGAGTTATGCGGTGATGCTATTTGCGGGAGGCGATATCCGCTCAGGCCATGGTTGGTACAATAGTTCAATCTGGAACGTTTGTGAGATTCGAGATGGCAAAGCTCTTTCAATGTTTGAGCGTTTTGGTACTATTTTCGCGAAGACATACACAAGTTTTTAACATTATTTTCGAAGTTTCCTCGTACTCTATTGGCACGTTTCCTCCAGCTTGTTCTTCCCCAGGCGTAACACAGATTTCGATTGAAAATTATCCCACGGTGGGGAGCGTACCTTTTGAAGTCAAACGATGAGCTCCTGAGGTGAGGAGCTACCGGTTGGTATGATGAATTTACGAGTGTAGTAGGTTCAAGAGTAGCTGATACCAATGTTGATCGGGTTGCGCGAACGAAAACATTGGAAGTCGTGTTTCGAGTGAGATGTTGAGCTCCTCATGTCAGGGGCTCAGAAATGCATTGCTGCCCGCTTACCGTGGGATGAATCGATACACTCGTGACACAGAAGCACGCATTCGTGCACACAGAGTATTGAAAATGGAGACGCACAGCACGACAAGGGTTCACGCCCCGATTAAAAATACGTTCGTTTTTGTAAAGCAAAACTGGAAAACAGGTTCAGTCTGCGTTGCTTTTCTCTCGAGGGTATCTTCGAAGCAAAATTATATTAACAAGCTGGGTACTGCTACGCTGTCCGGCTTCAACGTACACGATGCGGGCCGCATAACTTGTGCTGAAGCGTCTGGTACTCGAAGTGGTCGTTTATGGTGAACTGCAAACGGACAGGGACCTATCTTTCTCTGAGTTTCGGGTGTTCTCAATCAATCGAATCGTACTGATAAAACGGCGCGTGCTTGCAGAAGGTTTAAGCTTCTGGTGAACAAATCGGTGAACATATCTAGAACTTGTCGCTTGTGAATTCTCCGGAACCACACGCGTGAACTGCCCGTGGAAGGGAGCCAGACCGACGTGTTGGCCACGGCACCAATACAACTCAACGTGCACTACTGAGGGTTTGCGTACAAACTCGTGTGGGCATGAATTGTTTCCCGATAATGGCCGCTTATATCTAGGACTCACAGATTCGAACGACATCCGAAACGAGGAGTACGGGCTGGTTTCAAAAGTGCGCCTCTTGAGGAATCTTCCCGCTGGTTGTGACGACCTATCGTCAACATATCAATTCGAACATGTATTTGGAAAAACAAATTGAGCTGTTGTCGGATAGCCCTACATGAGAGCGCAGCGTTTCAAGTAGAGGTGGAACCAACCGTAAATGCTCCGCTCAATAGTCGGCGCAACGAAATTTGTTTTTTACCAAAAGAAACATTGAACACTTATATCATAGAAAAGTACAACTAAGGTCGCGGACCTATTCTCCGAGTCCACATACGTTAGTGAATTTAGCAATTGGCATCCAATAAACTGCAAACCTATGACCCCAAAGAAGTTGTCGATATTGACTCTCTGTCCCATGCTGCCCCGTTGGGATTCCACCACTACCCCATGGTGGAAGTTAAACACGTGCGTGCTACATGAGTAGAAGGCTGTCGCGAGCACCAGGTGCTTGTGTATTCAGCGGCAAAGTTAATAAGCCCACTTTGTGGCAGACGCCGTTCGAGATAATCACCCCGTTCCCTATTCTCAAGCTCAAACAGCGCATACTCCCAAACTCGAGACATTTAGACAGTAGATTGGTTGTATGAACAGGTAGATTAGGTGGGTCCACGCATTATCAACCGCGTCACACAATTTGTCGGTGCAACTTCGTTACCATGGCAATCGCCGAGCTATATAGCCGGCAATCAACCCTACACTCCAGATGTACGAATGGGCTGTGAAATGTTTCAGCGCAATCAACACCGGGCTTTCCTGCTGTCTATCTGTTGTCGGTGTGAACGACCGAGCACAACGTTCAGCATGCTTGCAAAGTCAGGTCACTTTCAGGAAATTACCGTACGGCTCGATCGGCATGTCAACAGTCCTTCTGAAGAAAAATTAGATGTGTGTACGTTGTGGTTCAAGCAAGATTATCGCCGTGAAACATCGAAGTACGCAGTATCTAATACAACACTTACACCAACGATGCACCAAGATCGTCAAACTCTCGTGGCTGAAACCTGCTTGGACTTTGGCTGGGGGATACAGCGGCTGCACCAAGGAATCAACACCCAACAGGATTGGCCCGAACGCCCCATTGTCAACCACCGAGGTCGGCATGGCTAAACGTAGTTTGCACGTAATCATAGTCCGTACGTAAGCTATCTCTCCCGGTCGACCTTCGTGTTTTCTCTACGAACACTTTCCATTTATATCCAGCTAGCCCGAAATGAGTACTGCCGATACAACAAGACACCCACTCAACTATTGGATGCCTCTTATAGCGAAGCCTTCGCTTCGATGGCTGCTATACGAAGTCAGGTATCGCCGTTTTGCTTTGTGCCCTGTTTTCCGTGTTCTATACATTTGGTACGCTCGTACTTGGACCGTCTTTGAGCTTCACGTGACAACATTCGTCGCTGTAGACTTCCGTGCTACTGCCGAACCTGTGCACCACGGCCTATATCCAAACTGAAAATTGTAGAAATGAATTGTGCCGATCAAACTTTAGGATTATGGTTTCATTTTGCTGTTTGCGGTGCAGCTGCACAGCATTCGGCCTTGCCATTACAACCCGTTCGCGTTCGTGGCATTCTCTAGTTAGCCCGTTCGGTGTGGTGTGTTGCATCCTTGACTTTTTCCTACCGAACGTCTCTCCCAAAAGCTCGACTTTAAATATTTTTCGAAAACTCTATCCCAGCAGCTTTAGGGCAACGGCACAGCCTACGCGTACAACCACTGTTGCAGCATACGTCTTAGATTCTCTGTGCAACTTACTTTAGCGTCCCATGGCGTGCGCCGTATGCCCCCCCTTGTACATGCCACGATCTACGTAATAATCAGCCCTTTATATTAAATCCCCTCAAAACCGTACTCATACCCTGATTCCGGCTTTTATCTCGCCACATCCCTAGAATTGTATTTACTTCCTTTCCATGTCCAACTAAAACCAGTTGCCTTTTCCAAACGCTCTTTGTCTTGTATACATTCACAAAGGGCAGTTCGGAGGTTGCCCCAAACCTTTTCGGATCAGCAGACGATATTCTATTTACGGATGATTAACTCGCAATATTCAAGTATGCGGCTGATATGTCAAGCTGGTGAGGTATAGGTTTACCGCACAAGACATCCTCCTTCATCATCCGGGCAGGCCTCTTTAACGAAGTTTGTTTGCATTCGACCCATGCGTGGCAATGGTGTTGATCCGATCGCCCCCGTGGGTTTGTGCTGGACCTTGGAATACTACACTGATTGGAGTCAGCGGTTCAACTCTCGGTTGGGAGATTATACTTAAAGTGACACCAACTGCCGAGACCATTTTACAGCGTTGGAAAGCACAATTCGACGTGAATGGCCGAGACGAGGAAGTGATGAACCCTTCTTGCGATAAAAGGAAAATCTCGCCCTAAAGCGGGAGCAGAGGCGGAGAAAAAAGGATCGGTCGCCCAAGGTCTAAGTCGCGTGTAGGGAGAGAGAAGGAGAAAGAAAAACGTGCGAGCATACTAGATGGCAATAGCAAACAAAAAATACAAGAAAACACAAACATAGACTAACACAAGTTGTTACCGTCTTTAACACAGTTTTAGTCGTCCGCTCCTCGGCTGTCCTTACCGCACTGACCAACCTTAACTCATGCTTGAGGTCAATAGTATTAGGTTGCGCACGGTCACACCAGCGGTCTGCGGCTGATATTTTATCTTGTCCGCGTGCACGGTTGTTCCCACCGGACCAGTACGGAGATCTCTGGGTCCGACGTCTGTCAGGCAACAGCGCAATTCTATGAGCAAGCGTATTAAATTGCAAAGGGGTCTACTGCTTTCGTCTCGAACAGATCTTCTACATTTTGGTACTGTGTGGTGTCATAGGACTATTGCTTGCGCTCGCATGCATACTCTGGTTGTCCCAGTCACGGCCGTGTCGGTCTTTGGTTTCCACAACAAACGTTAACTTAAATGTGGTTGACACCTGTCTTCTCGTCGCAAACTAAGTCTTTGAAACTGCTTATTGTCTCTCAACATTGAGTCTCCCCTAAACGTCCTTTGCATGTTGATTCCTTTTACCATCACATACTCAGCACTACTGAAGTACCTGCATGCCTCAAGATTGTGTCCCAACGCCATAACAATGATCACTCTTCGACTTTCCCGAACTTCCTGGTTTACGCGGCGACGGTAGAAACACGCTGTATATCGTGTCTAGGTGGCCTCCCATTACCCGTGGACTTACTGCTGTCATCTCTCGATCACTCTTGTGTTCTACGAAATGGCTATTGCGCTTTGTTAGGTGCAGCGCATGGAATGGATAGGGGTTGTATCCACCCCATCCAACGATGTTGGTACCCGCTACATATTCAGGATTGAGAACTTGGGCCTCCCATTTCAGTAGTCGACACGTCGGAATATTACCACCTCAATGGCATGTTGCCATTCGTCTGATCCATGGTTGATACTTGAACCCGTTTGGTGAATCGTATCGCCTACTATCACCTAAGTAACCGGTTGATTTATTGTTTCGTAGAAATGCAAAACTTTAGCGCGAGAAGGCCAGTTGTTGGATATTTGTGGATGAGTGTGTGTAGTACCTTAATGAACTATGCTTTTGTTTTCTTTGAAACCCAAATGTCAACCGATACACAAAAACATCGCTAGGGACGTTGCTCGTTTATATTTCTGTTGTAACACTGCGACGTAGCTTAACTCGTATACAGTTTGTGATCAATGAGACCTCTCTGCTGCGACCAGCTAGAGACTCTCACCCAGGGTTACTATCCCCGCGTTGATTCTCACGCGATCGACGCGGCACCTCGTCGCAAAGAGTAGGTACCCCGGTGAAATAAACAAAACAAACAAATGTCGTTGTCGGCGGTACACCCCGCCGGCACGATGGGCGGGCGGGATAGTCTGTGTTTTTTATTATGGCCTCTTTGTACTTGTTGAGGTTCTGCCTTATGCCGATGCCAGCCCCAGAGTGAGCTCACTCTGTTAACTCTCCAAGTGACCCCAGGAGGCTTTCCTGAAGTGGGGATGCCACGATGTCGTCCCCGCTTTTAATGTTTCATATTACTGTTATAACGTTGCGACCTAGCTTAATTCGTATATAGTTTGGGATTATTGAGCCCTCTCAGTGGCGGCCTGAGATCGCACCCATACGTGTTGTCCATATCCCCTTATCTTAAAGCCCACTCCCATTTGTACCGTTTTGGAGCTAGGGTTGCTTCTTTTCCCTGATTATCCCCAAACTTCTAGTTGAGAAACTTACGGGATCGGCTGCCGTCAGTTGTGCCGAGGGAAAGCCGCGTACGTTTCCCGAAACCCCTTCGACAGTGGCAGTGCGTCTGCGTCTTGAAACGCCATGTCCCGCGAGCGCTTTGCTCCCTGAGACCCCG
>JBBMKB010085541.1:0-11894 GCA_037833945.1 Alaria marginata
GGTTGGGGTTATGAGTTCGAATCTGCTTACGCAGATTATATTTCTTGTGACACCAACAGCGGAAAGCGCCTTACAGCGTGAGTAAGCACAATTGGACTCAGGTCGACGAGGGAACAAAGTGCTGAACTCTTCTCGCGATAAAAATGAAGGCTCCTACCGTAGTGGGGGGGGGGAGAAGAGCCTGCTTAGTGACCCCGGATCTGAGATACGTCTAGGGGCTGCATTTTTTGGGGTCAAAAGTTCCTGACCGGTTGAGCTCCTGAAGTGAGGAGCTATCGGTCCGTTTGATCATTCTACGAGTGCATTTGTTTTGCGTAGGACTAGCAGGTAGAACAGTTGATCGGGTTACGCGAACGAAAATATCATGGAAGTCATCTTTCGCGTGAGATATTTTTCTCCTCATGTCAGGAGCTCAGGAACTTATTGCTGCACCCCTACTACCGTGGGATGACTCCCCAGCAAGTCCGTATACGTATACCTAAGCGATGGGATTGTTCGTTGGGTTGCAACACGTGCTGCTGCAGTAGAGGTGTGCACTAATAATAATAGGGATGTACTCAACTCATTTTCAGAGTTGATTTGATTGTTGATTAATTTGGCCGAATCGAGTTGATTTAATCATGATATAGTTGATTATTTTGGAACGTATTGGAATTAGTGTTTGACACTAATCCCCAGAAAGTTAAGTTGTGTAGTATCTTAGTATTGGGTGTACTAAAACGCATACACTCTTGGTTGGACTCGGAAGCACAGATAATTTACATGTATGGGTTTTGGGGTCGCACTCTAACACCCATACACTTTTTGTATGATCTTAAGTATGGCATACTAAAAACCATATAGCTAATCAACAATCAACAGAAAGATGATGTGAATAGGATTTTATAACCAAATCTACTGTAATAATCACCATAATCAACACGTGATTATGAGTTGATGAACATCCCCAGTGTGCACCGTTTTTTATTTGAGGCTTCTCGCGTGAGTACCTCTATACTATTAGTAAGTGATTACTAACAACAGCCAACTCGCTTATTTGCATGGGTCCAAGAGTTTGGGCCGGCATGTACCACCGTCTACAGTAGTGGCAGTTCATCAGTCTGTGTCTTTTCACAAACATCAAACTTAACCCCCCCCCCCCCCCCCCGGCCCAAAATAAGAGCGATACATAATGTTTTTAGAAATACAAAACGCACCGTGCCCTTGTCTGGACGTGCCACCCGTGGCCGCAGCCTTCCTCTACATTTATTTAACCTGTCCCTTCAAAATAATCGGTCGGCCTCGCCTCCACAAACAAAAATGAACGAACTCCGAACCTCCGCGAACGCCTCCGCCCATGCGGCGAAATCATTGTCCAGCAGGGCGGCGAAAGGGTCCTCCGCAGAGGCGACCAAAGGATCCTCCACAAAGAAAGGCGGCCAAAGGGTCCCCCGCAAAGGCGGCAAAGTGACCCCCCGCCCGGGTGGCGAAAGGATCTCCCGCCCAGCAAGGGAAAGGATCGGAGGCCACCACAAACACCACCACTCCTTTCGTCATAGTGGCGCCCGAGCGACAGGGAAGATCCAGGACACTGTAAATCGTTTGAGCTAAACAAAACCACTTCCCCCCTATCGCTGCATGCCTCCCGTCGTGGTGGCCGTCTTCTTCCTCCACAAGCCTTCAACCTCTTCACAAAAGGTTTGGGCCCAGTAGTTCCACCGTTGTACAGCAGCACAGATCAGTCGCTCGGGTCTAAACGAAGCGTCCCTCACCCCATGGCTTTCGCCTATTAAGGTGTGTGGGCCGAAAATACCCCGCCCCTACAGCAGCAGTGGCATACGCCTGGGCTCAACTAAAGCCCCGCTACCTATCGCCGCATGCCTCTCATGGTGTTGGTGGCGATCGTCGTTCTCCGCATGAATCCAACATCTTTACTCACACGGACGTTTAGTTTGGCCCCCACAAAACCAACGCACGAAAGCCGAAGCTTGGCGTGCGCCCCCGCCCAGGCGGCGAAGGAATCACCCGCCGAGGCGTCGAAATGATCCTCTGCCCAGGCAGCGACGGGATGGCTCCCCCACCACTACGGCGAAAGGCGCCTCCGCCCTGGTGAGTCATCCCACGGTAGGGGTTAAACTTTTTGGGGCCAAACGTTCCTGGCCGGTTGAGCCTCTGAAGTGAGGAACTACCGGTTAGTATGATAATTTTATGAGTGTATTTGTTTTAGGACTATAGCCGATAGAAATGTTGATCGGGTTGCGCGAACGAAAGTCTTAGAAGCCATGTTTCGGGTGAGATACTGAGCTCCCCATGTCAAGAGCTCAGGAACTTATTGCTGAACCCCTATCGTGGGATGGCTCTGTCGGCGAAACGGCCGGAGGCGATCGCCACTGCTAGACCGTCCGTCGTAATTCCCTCGCGCCGAGAGACAGAGCAGATCCAGGACAACAGCGCAATGGAATATACGATGGAGACCACACGCACCGAGCTGTTATCGCGAAATGCCTCCCATGGTACAGCAGCGGTGGTCGCCTTCCCCTGTTCATGTGTGGCTTTGAGTTGTCTCTTCACAACTGTTACGGCAGAGGGGTTGCACTTATACTTACGGGGGGAGTCATTCCACGGTAGGGGTGCAGCAATAAGTCCCTGATCTCCTGACACGAGGAGCTCAATATCTCACCCGAAACATGACTGACTTCCAAGATTTTTCGTTCGCGCAACCCGATCAGCATGTCTATCCGCTAGTCCTAACACAAATGCACTCGTAAAATGATCATACCAACCGGTAGTTCCTCACTTCAGGAGCTCAACCGGCCAGGAACGTTTGACCCCCAAACGTGCAACCCCTACCGTGGGATGACTCGGGGACCATAGTGAATAGGACCCCAAAAGGTACAGACAAAAAGCTACTGTTATACCTATTTTTACCAACAATATGTGGTCCTGTTTAGTATGGTCCCCCGTAATAGTAGGCCTCTTATGACACTCCTTACAAGAGGAGCTTTACGCCTTACCCCACGGTTGACTTTGAGGAAACACGAAGTGAACGTGCAAGACGCGTGCCACGATAATAGAGATATTATTATAGCAATTTTTGGTATTTTGTTTCTAATGACGGGGCTCCTTAACCCAAAATCGTCGGGATATTATTCTTGTTTCACACAACATGTTTTTTTGTGTAACTAGGCCATGGGTTTGTTCATTGGGGTTGCACTTTTAGTCCACTCAAAATCACTTACTAATAGTATAGAGCTACTCACGTGAGGAGCCTCAAAAGAAAAAACGGTGCACACTAGGGATGTACATCAACTCATAATCACGTGTTGATTATGGTGATTATTTAGTTTGATTAAAAAAACATAATCACATCATCTTTCTGTTGATTGTTGATTAGTTTAGCTATACCTGGTATGATTTTTTAGTATGTCATACTAATGTCATACAAAAAAGTGTAGGGCTATAGAGTGCGACCCCAAAATCCATCTTATGAAGTATCTGTGCTTCAGACTTCAACCAAGAGTGTATGTGTTTTAGTACACCCATACTAAGATACGATACAAATTCAATATATGGGTATTAGGGTACCACACTAACACCAATACATTCCAAAATAATCAACTTGAATCATGATTAAATCAACCCGATTTGGCCAAATTAATCAACAATCAATCAACTCCGAAAATGAGTTGATGTCCATCCCTATTAGTGCACACCTCTATTGTAGCACGTGTCGCAATCCGACGAACAATCCCATCGCTTAGGTATATGATACAACGAACAAAAATATAAAGCCCAACTATTGGTATTAGGACGATATCGGGTAGGAGCCACCTCAGCCAGGTTGTTTCGGGCCAAGGAGTGCCATCTCCTTCGTACCACGCGTCTCGAAAAGTACCGTCTCTTTACAGAAGCGAAAAAAAATTATCTGGGCCCATAACTACTGCCCCAGCCATGGCACCGCCCCTACTGCGACATGCTTCCCATGGTGGTAAAGTCTTCCTCCACGTGGCTTTAACCTGTCTCCGCACATCGACGGTCAGTTTCTCCCCTAGGAAAACAACGCACAACAACAGCGAAATGCTTGCCCACACCTCCGCCCAGGCGGCGAAAGGATCGGAGGCAACCCCCCCACGCACAAACCCTTTCGTCAGAGGCGACGAAAGGATTGGAGGCCCCAACACCACGGCCACCTCTCTCGTCATGGTAGCGCCCGAACAACCAAAAGGATGGAGCCAAATAAAAGAACCGCCCCTTGTTGCAACATGGCTGCCGTGGTGGTCGTCGCCTTCCTTCACGTGGCTTCAATTCATACATTCAAAACAAAAATATCAACCCTATTTTTTTGTGTTTTGTTTTTTTTGCTCACCCTATTTATTATCTTCGCAATTTGTCTTACTTCTTCTCCCTCCCTAGCCGTGACTTAGATCCGGGGTCACTAAGCAGGCTCTTCTTCCCCCTCCCCACTACGGCCTATAGACTACAGCAGCGGCAAATAAATGCTTGGAGCTAAAGCTTCCACAGGTCGATCACATCACGATCTAGAGTCATTCCACGATAGGGGTGCACCAATAAGTGTCTGGGCCCCTGACATGAGGAGCTCAATATCTCACCCGAAACATGCCTTCCAAGATTTTCGTTCGCGCAAACCCGATCAACATGACATATATCCTCTAGTCCTAAAACAAAATGCACTCGTAAAATGATCATACCAACCGGTAGTTCCTCGCATCAGGAGCTCAACTGGTGAGAAACGTTCTACCCCCAAAAAGTGCAACCCCTACCTACCGTGGAATGACTCTCTAGACAATCTGCAGTAGGTCCCGTATCTGCCGTTCTGAGATGCTGTGCACGATCTGCATATAGAGAGCCCAAATCAAACCCTGTAAAAAAACAAATCCGATGATGATGGAGACCGCACGGCTCCCACCAGATAGTATGAGCTATACTATAAAAAAACTATTAAACAAACTCCAGCTGTGAGATCGAGGATTTCGTCGAAATTCACTTCGCAAGCTGTGTGCGACACATCGATCGTGCGTTTTACGGGAGGGGGTTTATATGTCCTCATGAAGGGTATAGATCAGCGACTCCCCTTAGTGCTAGCGAGCACCAGGGTCAACAGTATGATACGTCGTAGACCATTTGTCGTTAATCAATATGTGCACGGAAACTACATAATACCCCGTTTAATATGTAGACCGTATATATCTTCCCCGAAAGATTTAGGTCATTAGTCTAACGGGGAATTGGCGATCGATCCGACGTGTGAAATCAGCTTTCGTCCAGCCTGCCGCGGCATATACACGTTTGAATCTGAACCGTGACACCCCCGGCGTTGGGTACAAAGGGACACATTCTACGATAGAGGTGCAGCATTTTGTTTCTGAAGCTCCTCACTTAAGGAGCTCTATGCCTCACCGAAAAACTGATTTTGAGCAAACTTAAAGTGCAATCTGATTCACAAACCCGTGGCCCATCTATCCAAAAAAAGCATTGGGCAAAAATAGAATGAAATCCCGACGATTTTGGGTTAAGGAGCCCCGTCGTCCAGAAAATAAAACCCCATAAAGTGCTACCTCTATCGTAGAACGCGTCAAGGTTCGTGCTGAACCAAAGTAGTACCGTGCCCCTACTGGAACATGCCTCCCGCGGTGGAAATCCTCCTCCACGTGGCTCCAACCTGTCTCCTCCAGCCCCGGCGGCCAGTTTCGCCCCAACAAAAACACCGAACGCAAGCTGAAGCCTGGCTCACACCTTCACCCGACGGCGGGTGCTACATTAGACTAGGTATTAGTATAGCAGTTTTTGGCTTTTTTGTTTCTAAATGACGGGGCGCTCCATAACCCAAAATCGTCGGAAACTCCTTGTTTTTTAGTCCGATTCATTTTATATACCCAGGCCATGGCTTTGTCTGTTTATCGGGTTGCCCTTTCAATTTACTCAAAATCAGCTGGTGGGCGCAAGGTTCAGAGCGTCCTAACTTCAGGATCCCTGGAAAACAATGGGCGCACCTCTATCGTAGAGCATGTGTCCCACGCGGAAAAAAAAGGACCCCGAGGCAACCGCCACAAAAATCCTTTCGTCAGGGTAACGAAAGGATCGGAGGCAGACAACCACCACTCCTTTCGTCAGTCGCCAGGCGACGAAAAGACCGAAGGCCAACATCACGACCCTCCCTTTCGTTGTATATGGCAGCGCCCGAGCGGTCGAAAAGATCCAGCCCATACCCAAGGCTGCGGTAAGAGGGGTAACTTCGAGGACCTCTTATTTTAGCGAGTCAGAGTCGCCCGCGAAAGTGGCCACCCTAATGCTTGGTGCTTCTCCATTGCACTCCATGCACGGCCGCCATTAGGAGACCCATGCTACGGTAGGGGGGGTGTTAATCTTCTTTATTATTACGGGGGAACGTAGTGAACAGGACCTACGGTTGACACAAAAACCTATCTATTCATCTATTTTTGCTACCAATATTTGGTCCTGTTAACTACAGTACGTTCCCCCGTAATAGGCTCCCCACTTAAGTGAGCTCTATACCCCACCTAAAAAGTGGATTTATATAAAAACAAAAACTGCAAACCCCACGAAAAATCCCATAAATATAGATATATTTAGCCTCGGTGTACAAAAAAATAAATATTTTGCAAAACAAGAATGACATTCGAACGATTTTGGGTTAAGGAGTCCCCGTCATTCAGAATCCGTTTCGGCCAAAACGTGCTATATACTAATACTAGTATAATACCTAGTCTATCGTAGCGCGCGTCAGAATGCTGTCTTGCGCTGCTCCAAAACAATGCTATAAAGTCCTGTTTCGAGTGACGTACAGAGCCTAGACTTGGTGGGGGAAATGGGGGTACCCCCCCTAACGTAGCATTAGAGCCATACAGTGAGGTTTAAGCCATAAACTTGGTGGGGGAAATGGGGGTACCCCCCCCTAACGTAGCATTAGAGCCACACAGTGAGGTTTAAGCCATAAACTTGGTGGGGGAAATGGGGGTACTCCCCCTAACGTAGCCTTAGAGCCACACAATGAGGTTTAAGCCACATAAAAGTACCGCCCCCTACCGCGACACGCCTTCCGTGGTGGCAGTGGTACTCTTCCTCTTACAAGCGGGGTCCAACTTGTCTCGATTTGTCTCTACTGACAAAAAGATTTGAGCTCCCACAAAAACCGTCCCTCTACATCTAAACGTGGCCTATCAATGTTGGGGCTAGAATGCGCCGCCCATACCGTGGCGTATGAGAGGGTTTGCGCCCGAACGTACTGCTCCTCCACGTACAGCAGAGTAGAAAATAAATGTATGGGTAAAACAGACAATCGCCCCTACTGCGACACGCCTCCTGTGGTGGTAGTTGTCCTCCACATGGCTTCAACGTGTGTGTCTCCTCACGCAGGCTATCGGTTTCGCCCCCACGAAAACAGCGCACAAAAGCGAAAGCCTCGCGAAAGCCTCTATCCCAAGCCGCGAAAGAGCCGGAATCAACCACAAATCCTTTCGTCAGTCCGACGAAAGGATCTGAGGCAACCAACCACCACAATTCTATTCGTTAGGCGACGAAAGGGTCGGAGGCCAAAACAACGACCGTCGCTTTCGTCATAGTAGGGCCCGACCGAAGGAAACGGTGCATGAAAAATGAAATGATGGAGCTAAACAAAAGTATCGCCCCCTATTGCGACATGCCTCCCGTGGCTGTAGTCTTTCTCCACATGGCCTCAACCTGTCTCCTAACCCCGGCGGTTGGTTTCGCCCCCACGAAAACAACGCACGAAAGCTTAAGCCTCGCGCATGCCTCCGCCCAGGCGGCGAAAGGATCGGAAGCGACCACCACGATTCCTTTCGTCATGGTAGCGCCCGAGCGACATAGAAACGCCTCCAACGTTTGAACGCTAGGGTACAGTCTCCTGCTTGGCGCGCTCCTTCCGGGCAGTCGCGTGTCTGGTGGTCGGGGTCAGCGCGGCCGTGGCGCATACAGGGCGGTCGTCAGTAATACGGTCGTCAGAAATACCACCGTCATCTATTAATAGCACTTTTTGGCGTTTTTGTTTCTGACTGAATGGCGGGGCTCGTTAACCCAAAATCGTCGGAATGTCATTCGATTTTTGCAATATGCGTTTTTTATATAGATGGGCTACAGGCTTCGTTCATCGGATTGCAGTTTCAATTTGTTCAAAATCATTTTTTCGGTGAGGCATAGAGCTCCTCAAGTGAGGAGCTTCAGAAAAAAAACGGTGAACCTCAATTATCGTAGAATGCGTCAATCACGAACGCCCAACATTCGCCTCTACTGCGTTGATCTCACCACGAAGACACCCATTCTGCCTCTTTCTACAGCACGCAGCTATTACTAGGGACCATAGTAAACAGGACCTACGGTACACACGCAAAAACCCATATATTCACCTGTTTTTACTAACAATATCTGGTCCTATTTACTATGGACCCCCGTAATAAGCGTTGTTCAAACGCCACCAATTTTCCGCTGTAAAATATGTGCCTCCAATTTTAAAGTTCTTGCTAGAAAATCATTGTGGACATTCTTCCTATATAATCTAAGGTGTGTGTTATCTTTCGTTTTCAACGGCCCACATACACTGTGTGACTCGACGTGTTCTACGATAGAGGTATTATAGTCGAAAATCGTGTCTGTATACGAAGTAGTCTACTCGGTCAGCGTGACAGTGGCGTGCATCGAGCAGCCGTTAGCTACACGCAAACACGTGTCGTACAATGCGCAAGACAAACACACCCCGTGGACTTCGGCTTACATGCAGCATGCCAGCAAATCGTTCGGCGTAGCTGGGTGTTCAAAAGAGCGTAACTGCGCGTCCGTCGCGGTTGAAATCCACCAACAAGGAGCACCCTGAAACAACAAGCAACTTTCTCGGTCGTAGCCACACCTCTGAGGAAGAGGACCCAGTCCCCGACGGGGGCGCGCGACACGCAGGGGGTCCCGGTCCCTTTTATGCGGCAGATGCGCTTTCCCATTCCACCAAAAGTGTGTTACCAAATCGCGTTACCATATTACAAAAATATATCAACGAAGAGCATCCTGAAAAAAAAAGAAAAAATGAAACTATTTTCGATCGTAACCACACCTCGGAGGAAGAGGACCCAGTCCCCGACGGGGGCGCGAGTCACACAGGGGGTCCCGGTCCCTCTTACGCGGCAGACGCGCTTTTCCATTCCACCAAAAGTATGTTACCAGATCGCGTTGCCATCTTACAAGAATATATCTAACGAAGAGCATCCTGAAAAAAATGAAAAAAAATGATCAAACGAAAAGCATCCTGAAAAATATGAAAAAAAAATAAACTCTTTTCGATCGTAACCACACCTCGGAGGAAGAGGTCCCAGTCTCTGTCGGGAGCATGCGCGATGCAGGAGGTCCTGGCCTCTTTAACCCGGCAAATGCGCGATCCTGTCAGAACGCGTGGATCCCTGTTCGACTCCTCGTTACGAGGGAGAGAAGGGTCATCCTTGTCCAGTATAACCTGAGCGTCAAGACAAAAACACACACACACACAAGAGTACAAATACTTGAAAGGACATCACCACGTTTGCCATACTGTATCCCGTCCCCCAAACAAACAGTAACCTAGCTATTTGATAAACACATTTTGGCTAAACGTTGCCACCCTTATCGAAGGATGCATCACAACGGAGCCATCCCACGGTAGAGGAGTGCAGCAGAAGTTTCTGAGCTCCCAACACGAGGAGCTCAATATCTCACCCCGAGACATAAGTCCGAAGATATTCGCTCGCTCAACCCGACCAACACATTTGCTCAGCGCTAGTCCTGAAAACAAATACGCTCGTAAAAGTGACACACTAACCGGTAGTTCGCTCCCTTGAGGAGCTCAGCCGGTCAGAAACGTTCGGCCCAAAAAGTGCAACAACCCCTACCGTGGGATGACTCCGTGGCATGACCCCAACAACTTACCGAGGGCCGTCCGCGACGGAGCAGGTAGCCCTTGATTTTGTCAGGAGCACCCACATCAGGGTCCAACCCAACTTCGATCATCCCCGTGGTGGCCAGTTTTACGGAGTCGAAAAGTTGCCCCGGCGCCATGTACGCCTCCAAAGCGGTCTTGGAGATCTTGTCGTCCTCGAAATACTTAATAAAAGAGATTGCGGGACAGGCAAGGCAAAACAAAAGTATGGGTATTTTTAGATTGTTGCACACATCGGACACAAGCTACTCTAATCAGTATATTGACACCATTAGTATTTGCCCTCTGAGGGTCCCGGCTTGAGGGGCTCTATACACCTGACCCAAAGCCCTATTTTGACAAATAAAGAAGTGGAATCCGATGAGCAACCAACCTCATGGCCTATGTATAGAAAATGTTCCTATCGCAAAAGTAAGAATGAAATCCCGACGATTTTGGGTTTGAAGGGGCCCCGTTCTTCCAAACGACCTGCAGCAGTAGCAGACTCTATTTGCTTGGTGGGGTACGTATGGCATCTTGTTTGGCAACCTCGTTGTGTTTGCATGTCTAGGCCATGGGGTTTGTTTGTTCGTTCGTCAGGTTGCCCTTTCAGTTTACGAAAAAAAAAACGTTTCGTCTGGGTGAGGCATGGAACTCCTCAAGCAAAGAGCCGACAGTTCGTGCACCTCCACCCTAGCAGTGTCGCAACCCGAGCCCATAGTCATCAGTTCTCGCGATTTCGTTTTTCGAATGAAGGGGCTCCTTAACCCAAAAATCGTCGGAATTCCCTTTTTGTTTTGCGACAGGTTTGATTTTAAGATTTCCATACCTACAGTAGGCCATGGCTTGTTCGTCGGGTTTGCACCTTCAATTTACTCAAAAGTAAGTTACTATTGGGTGCGAGGTATATAGAGCAAAATGAGCAAAAATGAGCAAAATGAGCAAAAATCAACTGAGGAGTCTCAGAAAAAAACAAAAAAACGGCCTCGAACCGGTTACAGTTTTTGGTACTTGAAATCTGGCATGTTTTCTGACTGGCCGACGACCGGAAAAAGAGACCTCTCACCTGCAGTGCGCACGTGGCTGTCTCGACCGCATCCCCAACAACCTCCTCGTGGCTCCTGGGCACACCGCGACCATCGCACCGGCGCGCCTCAAGCCTTGACCTGGCATCGTCCAAAACAAGAAGCCGCGTGTGGTCATCCACCACCGACCGGCGCGCAAGCCCATCAACCACCTGGGACAACAGACCAGGGTCATCCCCGCAGTGACCCACGTTCCACACCACCACCGCCACCCTCCGGTGACCCTCCGCAGGGGATTGAACTCCCGAACCCCGCTGACTCTCCCCCTCTCCAGGTTGCGGAACTCCCAAGACGGCGTTCGTGACAGCGTCTGCCGAGAGCTCGTCCAGCAGGACCACGGTGGGGTCCTCGCAGGGAAGGGGGCGCTTCAGCGACTTCCTCCCGACCTCCCCGCAAGGTGCTCTCTCGTGCGGCCTTGCGAAAGGCTGCGAACCTGCTGAAAAAGGAGGAGGCGGGGGTCCCGGGTAGAAAGGCCGCACCTCTCGCTGGAGGCGGTTTCCTGCCTCGGACGGGTCACCACCGCCGTTGGGCAGCGCGTGCAACCGGGCAACCCTTTCTTCGAACCGCTCGACCCTTTCGTCCATCCTTTCTTGGTGCTCGCCGTCCCTTTCCCCGCCACCGACGTCAACGCCAACTTCTTCTTGAGAGTGGTTTACGCCGGCATCGGCGGCGGCGCTCTGGCTCTGGGCGCCGGGTTCCGCCTGGCACAGGGGACGCATCGCGACCTGTGGCGGGCACGAGATAAAGATAGGAGGTCGGTTTTCGTCCGGGTAGAATGTGTCCGCATGAGGAATGCGTTTGCATTGGTCATCATTGGTCATACACGAGATAAAGATAGGAGGTCGGTTTTCGTCCGGGTAGAATGTGTCCGCATGAGGAATGCGTTTGCATTGGTCATC
>JBBMKB010085552.1:0-11894 GCA_037833945.1 Alaria marginata
GGGACGCAGCCATGGCGGCGATATCCTCGTGGGAGCGGGGAGACCCCGCAGGTGTGTGCAACAGAGAACGGGGTTCGGGGACATTGTGGTATTGATGAGCAACGATCTGGGGCTCCTTCTCCTTCTGCTCAGAGAGGCGAGTCCGCTCCGCGCGTGCTCCCTGCCCCTCTTACCGGAGGGCATGGACAGGGGGCGTCGTGCGGAAGAGGGTGTGCGTCGCCTTCTCCTTGAGGCTGGTCGAGGTGGCTTGCAGGGGTGCGGCGAGGAAGCTGGGGGAAGGAACTGCGGTGACGTAGACGGTGCGGGTCGTCGAGCCTCCGAGCGAGGAGGGCGCAGCGGCGCTCTTGAAGGTGTCCGGGCGCTTTTGCGAGGAGTCCTTTGCTCAAGGTCTAGTCGAATGGTACGTGGTGATGGCCACAGCGGGTCGGGAGGCTGGGTTGGCGCAGGAAGCTCCAGCAGCAGTGGAGGAGGAGGAGGAGGAGGAGGAGGAGGGGAAGGCGAGAGCAGTGGCATATCCTCAGAGCGCGCGTCGCAGCTGTTGGAGCTGTCGATTCGATGGTTGGAGGAAGGGGATACGTGCAACGCCCCCCCCAGAAGTGGCGGTGCCGGCTACGGTAACGACAGCGACTGTATTGAGCTAACGGTAGAGAACCTTGCATCTGAAACGATCTTGGCTGTGTTTGATGCGGTGGAGGGGGCCAGACTGAGGCTACTCAGGGCCTTGCTGGTCGGGCTCTTTGACCAGAGCCAGGGTGGAGCGGTGTGCGCTTGGGGCTACATGCGAACGTGGGAGGCGCTGGTGGCGCAGGAGGCGAAGCAAAAGGTGAGCGCGAGACTACAGTCAGAAGGGGCGTTTTGGAGTGGTAACTCGCTCTCAAGACCGACCCGATTATTGGCGGCGTTGACAGCGCATCTTAACTAGTCGAGGTTATTCTGAACATTTCTGGCAGAGGATCAACACTCAAGCTGCTACTGTAGGGTTTCCGACAAGGGCACTTAGAGTCATAAATGCTGCGCCAACTTAAGGTAGGTTCGTGCACACCGACACTATTTTCTTCGCGATGCCGTGTGCAGCAAAGATGGGGAATGACGGCACGTCACCAAAAAAACGAGTAACCGTCACAGCGTACGGCCGCGGTATCCACACTAGAACCTAGTAGTTACGTGTATATTGCCGTCACGTCACACGATAAACTGCCATATTGCCGTCACGTCGCATGCTAAACTGCCGTCATTCCCCATATTTGGTGTGCAGTGACGATCAGAGTCTGCCATTGTCGTTGCTCAAGTGCGCGATACTCTTCTCGACGGTGCCGGGCGCAACGGCAGTCCGGTGTCCCCACCCCGCAGCCCAGTGTCCGACGGTTACTTTGGCACGCTCTTCATTATACAACCGCGAAATTAGTTCAAGCGCACGATCCCCCGCCGCTCTGTCCCCCCCTTTTCTTTTTTTATGCTTCGCTGCGACGCGACTTGCGCCTGCTGGCCACCCTTGGCGCTTCCAGTGCCGAAGGTTAACGCCTTACTCTAGAGTGGTGTCCGATGCGCTCGGACGCCTGACGCTGTTGCCGCGGGGACGTGCGCGACGGGTTTTGGAGTCAATGCTCCCGCTCGCCGACGTGTGTCCCACTCAGGCGTCGGCCTTGATCAGCCTGTGCCGGAAGTGTGTCGCGCGTGTGGAGAATAAGGGTCGGCTGCTGGCGTTACACGCGGTGACTTGCATCCTTGCCTGGAATGCGCGCCGCGCAAGGAGCGGAAGGCGCGAGGGCTGTTTGGACCAGGACGGCATGCAAGAGGATCTAGTGGGGATGTTCCGCCGGGCCTTCGAAAGCGGCTTGCAGATTGTGAGGAGTGCAAGGGACCAGCTGCGTGGTGTTAGGGTTAGCGTCAGGATTAGGCTTGTCGTTGTTAGCGTTTCCCGCGTGTCAACGTGTGGCTGGGATTGCACTTTTCTTGACGATGGGGAAGGATGGGAGGGAGGGTTGAAAATGCATTGATCGTAGTTTGTTCCTAGTTTTGATGTTTTCAGCGCGTGTTGGACGGTGGCGCAACCTTCGTCCATCCAATGAATCTACGTCTACCTGGGAGATGACACACGATTGTCGAGGTTCAGAGCAGAGCCCAGAGGTCAGGGTAATCAGTATTGAGGCGTTTTCGTTGGCGTAAAGGGATGGACCGAGCTTGAAAGCGATGATATGCGGCCAGAAAAATGTAGTCTCCGACCAATCGAACCCGCCGCCGTCACGCCCTTGCCCAACCTTCATCTACAGGGCGCTCGCGCTGACGCACTCCACCTTCTCTCCAGCAAACTCGCAACGTCAGTACCAATCTCCTACACTCGCCAATCAACGGTCCTGAGGAGCGGGATTGCGGCAAACGGAACCCACGATGACCGGGGACTACGGCAAGGGTCGCACCTCGTGCCGCCGACCCTAGAACTTCTGCCGGCCGCCGACCTCAAAGTCTTGAGCGGGCTCCGAGAAATATTCAGGATGCGTCTTTTTAGGTTTCTGGCTCACAAGGACGAGGTTCTGGGCGTGGGGTCCCACGTCGTTGGTGGTAAGACCGACGATGGTAGCCCCGGTGCCAGTCGACGTGACGGGGACGGCAGCGGCGGTGGAGGCACAAGCCGAGGTAAGGGTAAAAATAAAGTGCGCCGACGGCGGGGCGGACGCTTTCAATTCGTTCCTCTCCGGCTTTTCGAAGAACGCGGGACGTCCAGTAAAAGCCACGTCATCGTCGGCAGCGGCGGCGGCCGAAACCTTGACTGTGGCTACGGTAACGCGCGAAACGTTGCTGGGCGAGGGGTAATCCCCCGAGATGCGATCGGTCACTTGCTCAAGTGCTGCTGGGCGCTGGTTCCCGCCCTCGAAGGGTCGATAGAAACGGGCGCGGGCGACGGGCACGAGAGGGTGGCGGTCGGCCCGGGAAAGCGAGAAGATACCGAGGCGATAGCGAGAGCGGTGTTGGGGGCGGGAAGCAGGCGGAGGGGACGAGGAGGAGGAGGAGGAGGAAGACGAGGAGGAGTGTCGACCGAGGGGATTGGCGTTTGTACTCCAGAGGGAGAGGCGTTAGTTGCTGTAGTGGAGTTCCTGGAGGGAGGCGGGAGTATGGAGGTGAGCTCTGGGAGGAGAGGGGAGGGCGGTTCATGCCCGAGATAGCGTAATAGGCGCAGCACACCACGATTTTTTTTAGTCGTACTGGTTTTGACGCGCATGAAGATCGTAGCACGCGGACAGAGGGGAGTTGAGCCGACACCCTATTTGTTATGCTGTCGTTCGAGCCCTTCATCAACTAACTAGCTTTTCGACTTTACTAAGTCTAGTTGCTTAGCTGCCTGCTTGTCGTGGCAGGGTTCAGATGCCGGAGGCAGGTTTGTATTGTTGTCTCCAATTTATCATTCGTTGAGCTTAGCTGCACCAACAATCAACCTACAATACATACATCTGACACCCACTGACCCCCACGTTTTCCTTGACATCAGACGGTTCGAGTGGTGGCTCCGCTTCAAACTACCGCCTGCCCGGAGGGAGAGGACGACCTTCCTCAATCCCACGTTCCCGCTCCGCCTACGTGTCACCCGGGGGTGGTTGGGCCCCTCGCAAGCCTAGGTGTTGTGGTAACACTTGGAGAAGCCCTGGTGGAATGTCTCGTAAGCGGTGAGCGTCGCTTGTTGACTATTCCCAACAACCTTTACCGACGACCCGAACACGCGTACGCTGCATCCACGCTTGAAAAAAAAATGTTCTTGTTTTATTGTGTTGGTGTCCACTCTTTTGACGTACAGCGGCCGCAGTGGTCCGATGGTTGTACATGCGCGGAAGTCCAACTGAACCTTGGAGAAGTTTTTTGCCTTCACCGCTGTGATTCCGGGAATTTACCTTAGCTGCGCTCGCGAATTCAGCCGATGGCGGCGCACACACCCCAGTGCTCCACCTTCTTAGTCGTATGCATATCCTCGTCTTCCCATGTATCGTGCCTTACGCCCCTGCAGGTATGTCGTGCCCTCCCGCGATGCCGTTTCTGCGTCCGCGCCCTTGCTCCACCACGGCTCCAGATGGCAACGACAACAGACGATCTCACCCTTCTAGTAGCCCCGGCAGTGGCAGCCGCGGCGGTGATGGCGGTGGTGGCAGAGCAGGAATTGAAGAAGACCTCGCTTTGTGGGCTACCGCAGACGTGTTTACCCTGCTCGCGGCAGCAACGCGGGCCGCGGAAGGTTTCGCGGGACCGGCGGGCTCCCTGAAGAAAGCTAAGGCGCGGGCTCCGGCGGACCTCTCGGAGATAATCGCGTCGCTTCCGGGTGAGACTCTGGGCTTGGGCTTGTCCTGGGGCCCTGAACTGACATCTGGCGGGGCCGGGGCGGAGAATGACGAGGAACGCGAAGCGGGTGGAGGCACGGGAAAAGGGGCCGGTGGCAGCGGCTGTGGGGGAAACGGAGATGCAAGTGGGCAGCGTTCGCTGTTGTCTGCATCGTCCGCGCTCTTGTTCGTAAACGCTTTTCTGGGGTGGGCGGCAAGAGAGAAGTGCCAGAGCCCAGCGGGGCTAATCGCAGAGGGTTGGGACGCGGGGATAGGCGTGTGGCTGGGGCTTATGCACTCCGTCCGAGTCTTAGCGACTGCGTTGGAACTGAGTCGGAGCGGTCTTGAAGGCGGGACTCGAGAGGGAAGCGAAAGCGTGCGAGCGGAAGGCGAGGCGGCCGAGGACAGTGGCTGCTGCTCTTCTGCCGAATCTATCGCGCTCGCCGTGTTCGATCTGCGTGCCTTGGTCGGAACACCGTCGGCCGCGCTTGACGTTCTCGAGCCATCTGCCGCAAAGGACACCCCGCTTTCCTCGGCTGAGTGCGCGTCGTCCCCGACGCCTTATGGTAGGGATGTTGTTCCAGAGAGCTACACGAGAGCGGAGAATGGCACCGCTCCGACCACTCCTCCTTCATCGCGACGCCCTCCGCCGGGGACCATGGTTACGGGCTTCCTCAAGAGAATGAACGAGAGGTGGAAGACTGCTCTAGACTGGGGCTTGCCGGGCTCGGGGCCTCCCAGGCGGTCTTCCCCGAGGCTTGAGCGCAAAATACACCGGGGCCGTCGCAGTGGAGACAGCGTGGCCGATAGCTTGAGGGCCGAGGCCGAGGACCTGTTCTTCGCGCTACGGGGCGAGTTGCTGCGCACCGAGCGGTTAGTTTTGTCGGCCCTGCTTGTGAGTCCTGATGCTTCCCTTGGCAGAAGGACGTGGGCCATGCAAGCTAAGCTGGCGTCGACGCGCCGTTGGGGGGTGGGCGTCTTGGACGGGGTCGCGCAGTCGCCGCCGTCCCTTTCTATCAACGCAGCCGCGACCGCCTCGACCAATCCACATTCTTGCGGTAGCGGCGCGGTCGAGCGATACACTTATCCTGGCATGGTTGCTGGAGAGGAACCGGAGGCGGGATCGGGTCCAGCGCTAGTGGATACGAACGGCAGTCGCAGTGCTAGAAGGGCCCTTTCTCGGAGAGTAAGAGCACCGACCGGAGGTAAAGGCGGCGGCGGCGATGCTCCGTTACGGGAGACGTCTGCACGGCAGCGGTGCGATCAGGGGCTCAAACAGCGAGGAAAAGGGGGCGACTGCTCGAGGGGATCGACGCAACAAGGCTTGGCCGCGGCTGCAGGCGTGTCTTTGTGCGGGAACAGCGTGGAGGACGAGGGCGACGGACTGGGCAGGCTGTGCCGGCTAGCGGGGGAGGAGATGCGGGAAGGGCTGGAGAACGGACTGTCCGTCAAGCTCACACAGGTATGTATAAATCTACCACAGTCATGTTTGTGTTTTTTTTTGTACCGGGTATACGCCAGCGTGTTTGCCAGCGTTTTCGCCAGTGGCTGGTGATAAAAAGGCTGAGCGGCTCGAAAGATTGAATTGCTTAGCGGCAAACCTTGGGCATTGATGTCTTTAAAATGTTCGGATAACAGAGGGTGGCCTCGGAGAGTGCTTCTGTGGCTCTGTGCGGGTATACAATGCCTCCTCCGCGTGACAATTTGGTTGGCGGCTTCAGGGTCAATGGCAACTTGAGCTGTCAGAACGATGCTGTAAGCGATATTTTGATTCCATAAGCAGTGCGGCCGACACAGTCGAGCACCGCGCTCAAGCACGACCGTAGCCAACACTGACTTTTTTACCTTGTCCATTGCTTTCCTCCCGAACGCAGGACTATCTGGATCTGATCGAGCTTCTGGGTAACGCTTCACTAGAACGTCAGCGTTTGACGAGGATAGCATCCGTGGCTGCTGCTGTTAGTCTTGCGGATGTGCACACACCGACGGTACCGCAGGTCGCAGGCGCCACCGAGCCGTCACCCGCCTTCACTGCTGCCGATGATCCAGCCTTGAGCGGCGACGACCGAGCAGAAGACGATGCGGGGGGCGTCTTGCTTTCCATCCTTGCCGGCCACTGCATTGTCCAGGCCACCCTCTTCAAGAGGCTTATCCGTGCAGCGGTCAGGTTCGACGGCGTCGGCGCGAGCCATCGACGCGGCTGCCTGCAGGCCTCGAGAAACGCGGCAACTACGCTGATCGTTCTCGACGCGCGCAACAACGATTTTTTGTCGGTGGGGGCGGGCATTGAGGGCGGCGGGGTTGCCGGATTAAGCGGCCGCGTGGGCACCGGTAACATCGCAACTGTTGGCGAGAGCACTAGCCATAGCGATAGCAGAGGCAAGGGGATACTTGCATCTCGGGAATTTTCTAGTCAGCATCCGCCTCCTCCCTTGGAGCGATGCTCCCGATTGTTGATCCATTGTGTGCGATGGATCCGCTGTCGCCACGGCAACAGGTACGGTCGGAGAACGGTCCTGATCGAGGAGGATGCTAGCGAGTCGAGCGGGGATTCAGACGTTGGCGCAAGAGATAGCGGGGGCGACGAAAAGCACGACAGTGTGTACGGTAAAAGGGGCCGGGGCGTCGATCTAGATGAGGGAGAGGGTGGCAAGTTTGGCGAAGACGAGCGATATAGTGGCTTGAGCGGCGGTAGCGGTGGAAGGCGGGGTCGGCGCAGCTCCCAACCAGAGGATGTGAGATTTGCGACCTCCCGGGAGTGCTATATGGCCATGCGAATGACGTTGATGGAGTTCGAGACCGCGCTCTCAACGACGGGAGGCTTGGCGCCCGGTGGTGTTTTCGATGCCGATGGCAGCAACAGTGCTGACAGTGAGTTGGCCGATACCGTTGCGACGGTAGCGTCCGGCCTGCGCGAACTATTCACGCCACTGGTGACATCGACGACGACGACGACGACGACGACGACGACGACGACCGCGCAACCGGCAAAGAAGAAAGAGAAAGAAGCTGCGGGTGCTTTGGCCCAAGGTACCGCTCCCGCGACGACGACGACGACGACGACTGCGCAACCGGCAAAGAAGAAAGAGAAAGAAGCTGCGGGTGCTTCGGCCCAAGGTACCGCTCCCATCCTCGACGAGGGCCAAGACTCTACCACAGCCCCCACCAAGAACCGCAGCGAGAATGAAAAGGGAGGTGGTACCGAGGGCACCAAGGGAAAACCCTTACCCCCCACCGCCATCGACGTTTTTCCGGAACATATTCAGCTCCTGTTGATGCGCGTGCTCGATCGGGTGTATCTGGTTGGCCGAGCGGCAGCGATAGCCGCCGCGGCCGCTCTCGCGAAACCGTCGTCCACGTTCATTGCGACATTTGTGGTACCGCCGCAGACGTTGTCGTTGTCGCCGTCACCACCGACGCCGCGACCGCCTCCGACTCCTCCGCGGCCGCCGCCGCTGTCCACGCGACATCGGCAGCAACGTGAGACGGAGACAGCGGGCAAGCCCGGCGACCGAGCTGGGGGCGTGCCCGCCGAGCCTGCCAAGCGTGGCAAGACTTTTTCTGCCGGGCGTGGTGAACGGGGTCGTCGTGGCGCAAAGGTGGCAGGGGGGGGGGGTGTTTCCACTGCTGCTACGGCCGCAGTTGGTGCTGCGTCGCATCCTTCGCAGTCAAGGTCGGCGTCGCGGTTGTTGGCGCCATCGTGTTTGCCACCCAAGAGCGCAAGCAAGGGACAAGATGGCCCGCGGGGAGGTGGCTGTGTAAACGGTGCAGCGGTGGGTCCGTCCGTGGTTCGCTTCATTCGGATGGCTGGACCGGGCAGTACGGTGCCGGAGGGTTCGCAGGGGCGCATTACAATGCTGTCGGTTGTGTTACCTGTGGTAGCGCTAACGTCGGGAGATTGCTTGCAGGTCATGGCGGCGGCGAGGAGGTGGACCGAAGGTCTGCGTGCGAAGTCTCGAAGGGCGGGGGGTGATCCTTGCAGAAAAAAGGTGAGTTTCGGGACAAGGGAAGGGGACGAAAGTTGTTTTCTGCTGCGGGATCAGGGTGACTTCCGCAGCGCGTCTTTGGAGCACAACCATGGGCTTCCGAATATGGAGTAAGATTCATGGGTGTGAGATTTTTAGGGTCATGGCACGGCCGTTACCTCCATTGTCGTTGTTTCCTACGCAGACTACACGAAAGCATGCTTTACTGACCTGGGAAATATTACTATAGGCTGGTCACGAGACGGCACCAAGAGAACCTCAGCTTCGGTTTTCCGTCGCCGCACCGCAACCTCTCCCATGTGCTTGGCATCAAAACTCCGTACCTCTACGTCGACGTGAGAGCCTTCCGCATTCAGCAATGTACATGGATTTCTGACGCAGGCGCACAGCATTGTGGTGTGCGGCTGTGCATTGGTTTCTGTCGAAGTCACTTTGACAAGCTAAGCAGGTACCAGTACATACCTATACTTTGTATGTGAAAATATACTGAATTTCTTTGCTTTCTTGAGCGAGGTCGGACCAGCTAAACTTGCAGCTGCCTCCCATGTTCTACGCTGACGTTTTTCCTTCTCCGTTGTGACTTCTTTTTTCGATACTGCTGTATCCACTTGCCACACCTCCACGTTACAGGCGTCCACCGTACTGTTCAAGATAGATCGCTGCGAGCTAGAGATCAGCAAAGCGGCCCACAGGGCGAGACAGTTTATGGACCACGTCGAGGAGGACGCCCAAAGAAAAGCCAAAATCGAAACACCGGGTGGTGGTATTGCTGCTGCTGCAGCTGGCGCCGAGAGTGCGAAAAAACGAAAGCATGGCCGCTTCGGCAGCAGCAGCAGCAGCAGCGGTGGCGGCGGCACCGGCGGGGGTGGCGACGGTGGCGGTGATGGCGGCGGTGGCGGTAGCCAAGGGATTGCAAAGAGTGCAGCGGGGACGGCCACTAACCCTTGCGACGAACAACTAGGCAAGGCCTTGCGACTGCTGCTGACTGGCGCCGACACTCTTGCAGCGTGGCGGCGCGACGCTTCCGCAATGGAGAACGCTCGGGCAGGCGCGAAGCGCGGCTTTTCCGGTGGCAAGGGTCAAGCGCGTCAAGCGCAGCGATCGGAGGTAGCGGACGCAGAAGGCGCGGACGAGGGGAGCGGAGAGCTTGGTGGGGCAGAACAACGTGTCGCCTCGTGGGATCGCTTTGGAAGGGTGCCGTCGAAGAAGAGGAGATTAAGGGGGGGAAGGGTAAGGAGCCGTAATGCGGTGATCGACGGCTGGTTGGAGGAGGGAGGGGAGAGTGATGACCCGGCGGATGCTTTTGTTGATCTCGAGGACTTTATTGATGGATAAGAACCCCCCAGCGCGAACCGCTTTCAGCGTGCGTAATGCGTATTCGTTGGTTCTGGGCAGTGCTCCTCACTGCCCGTGACCGTGGCTCGCGAGGTTTATTTTATCTGCAAGGCTTGGGTTGCTAAAAATAGGACGTACTAAGGTTACCGGCATCGAAAACGGTGGTGGCAACGCCGTGCATAGTGTAGGATTAGGCGACAAAAAGCAAATAATGTGGACTTGGACGTCAATGCACTATTAATACCGAAGTAACGTGGATGCGTGCAGTGGGCAAGCATTTTTTCTATGCAACGATTGGCGACCTAGACCGACCGGAGACACACCGCGACTACATCATCATGCCGTGTAAATGGTATTCTGCTATCAACAGTACGTCGTAATATTTCTTGGACATGTTCCCTTGGGAGCATGCCCCCCGATGATTCTATCAAACCCAACCGTTCCCATGTGAGCACGGTGATCCGCCAACCGTTCTTAGTGACCGGTCGCCCCGGTGGTCTTGTGGTTAACCTCGAACACTGCTTAGGTTGGAGTCAGGGTTTCGAATCTCGGTATCATACGGAGATTTTATTTCTTGAGACACCAACTGCAGAGAGCGCTTTGTAGCGTGAGTAAGCACAATTCGACGCGAGTCGACGAGGGAAGAAAGTGCTGAATTATTCTCGCGATAAAAACAAAGGCGTGTACCGTGGTGGGGAGAGGGAAGAAGAGCCTACTTAGTGGCCCCGGATCTGAGTTGCGTCTAGGGAGGGAGAAGGAGAAAGAAAAGTGCGACAGATAATAAACAGGATGAGAAAAAAAAAAGAGCAAAAAAAAAAGTGAAGCAGACCCCACACTGCTGTTCTACGTAGACCACGTTGTTATTCGCACGTGACAAGAAGCCACCAGCATTTTTTTGAGTATTTGTTTACGTTGGGGAAATCTGCTACAACCACAATTGTGTCGAACCGTTCCCATCTGAGCAGACCCCACTGTTTTATGGGGCCAGGCTGTTATTCCTACTGAAGTTGAAGCCGCCGTTCCCTTTCGCTGGTCTGTTCTCCTTGGAGCATACTTTCGTGTTACCCACGAGTTTATCAAGTCCAAACGTTCCCACTGGAACATGATCCACCATTTCGTAAAGCCGAAACGTTCTTTTCGAAGCAGACCCCACTGTTACATACCAGGTACCTGGTAACAGTTTTACCTGAATATAGGCTTCATCGATCGCTGTTATTGTAGAGCCTAAACCCTTGTAAAATTCGCCACCGATTTTGTGTACACTACGTGCCTGTTTCGATTGAAAAAAATCGATACACCACACAATTATGCCGAACCGTTCCCATTTGAGCAGACCCCAACCTTTTCTACGGCCACAATGGTATTCCTATGATATCTGAATATAATAAGCCAGCGTTCTCTTTCTCTGGTCAGTTCCACTCGAAGCAGACTCACCGAACGTTGTACCAAGCCCAATCGTTCCCACCGGGACATGGGGATCCACCATTAAGCCGAAACGTTCACATTAGAGCAGACCCCACGGTTATACGTATATAGTTGATGGCCCCTTTTAAGGTACCTCGAGACCCGAGATAAGGAAAAGCGGTATATAAGGAACCTCAAATTATTCGCACCATTTCCCCCCCCCACTTATTAACCCTTTTAGAACTGAAAAAAATATCCCACACTAATTCCAAGGTAGTTGTCCCCATAAACGTGGGTGCAGCTCCCTAACCCTAAACGGGTTTAAAGGGACGTACCTTATAGTGGATACCACACTCAAGCAAGGAACCCCAGGTGGTTTGAAAGAGGCCACTGCACTGCCTTCCGCTTGAAAACCGCCACTTATATTGCTATAACAACGAGTTATGTGCTCCTCAAGTGCCAAAATAAAAGGTCGAGTCCACTTTTAAGGGACTAGGTCCCTCAATAAGGGCCAACTTTGTTCATGGACGTCGTTATATAAGGAACCCTGCAGGCCCGACGCACCATAATCCCTCACAAGGGGCCATCTACTGCACACTGCACTATAGGTATACCAGGTATGTCACTGTTATTCCCATCGGAAGATAATAAGTAAACCACATTTATTTATTGGAGAATTCTATTTCACCGTACGTGTACAATTATGCCGAACCGTTCCCATGTGAGCAGTCCTCAACTTGAATACGAAGGGCCACACTGTTACTCCTATTGGAACAGGAGCTAACCTTTAATGATGATGGTATTGTGGCGTAGCGTGTATCAGCTCGTAGCTGGTGTACGCTTACGTATAAGCTCGCGTCCGGACGAC
>JBBMKB010085563.1:0-11893 GCA_037833945.1 Alaria marginata
GGGGGATTGCGACATATTTTGGGCGAATGTTTGATAACGCGTAAGAAGGCATAACCCGTTGAGTGATTCCAGGGAAAAAATGGTCGCTGCCGCTTGTCCCGATGGTCTTGTGAGATTCGCCGGTGTCACGAGGTACGCCAGTGCTTTTCCTTCTTTAACCCTATCTTTTCTTGTTGGGTCTGAATCTCGTTTTTGTCTCCTGCAACAACAAAATAAGTTTGTGTATCCACGAGATACGGGGGCGGTTCTTTGGTTCGGAGGGTAGAAGCAGGCATGAGAAAGGGGTGGAAGGGGAGCTGGTGTGCGATTTGCGTAATCTATTCTCTTCCCCCTGTTTGGCTGTTCCCGTAAGGGTTGCGCGTTTGCCACTATACCCGACCATTTTATTTTTTCTTTCGTTGTAAAATGGGGAGTTAAATATATATGTACACAACATGGAGGGAATTGCCCGTCTTGAGACGAAATATCGTCTTTGAGCTCTCTTTTATTCTTCTTTTACCTTCTGTGTTTTCCTTTCGTTTCTGCGTTTTCCTTTCGTTTCTGCGTTTTCCTTTCGTTTCTGCGTTTTCCTTTTTTGCTTATTTTTATCATTCTTGATTTTGTTTTGCTTTCCTCGTTTTAGTAATTTTTTCCATCATTTTGTTTGTCGCGTTTTTGTTAGTTTTCCATAAAGTAGACATGTGTGCGCATTGCAAAAATTCTCCTGCTGTTGGTTTGGTGCGGCAGCAGCGCCGAAAGGAGAGCTAGGTCGAACACTACGTTCGGATGTTCAGCGAGCTAGTAATTTTCCGGGCGTTTCACGGGTCGAATCTCTTCTCGTGGGTCGGGTCGGGCCAGGGTGCCCCGACCTGACCCGTGAGATTTGAAAATCTCCTCACCCGAACCGACTCAACCCGTAGGATTTCGAATTCCTCCTGACACGGCAGGACTCGACCCGCGAGATACCCGCGGGCCGCGTCGGGTCATGACCCGTGAAAAAAAAACACGAGTCGGGCCATGATCCGCGAAAAAAAACGCGAGTCGGGTCAGAGCCGTGAACAGCCCTGGTAATTTGGCTTTCGGTTGCTTAGCGTTGCGGGCGTAATGTACATACTATGTGGTACTCAGTCAGTCCCTTTGTACGTAGCGTGGTTGTTAGCGTCGTATCACGCCCTTGGTTTGGTTGCCATACGTGTCTCCTTTCTGTCCTCCCAATCTGGCGTGGTAGCCTCGTGCGAAGCGCTAGTAACGATCGGGCATTCTTAAAAGCCTGCCTTCGCATGCTGCCTTTGCGGGGTGCTCGAGAGCTGGTTGTTGTGCTGGAAGTATTTATTTAAGACGCCCACTTTTGACAGGATGTCGTCCTGAAGTATAGTAGAAGACTTTAACGAGCTGATTGGAGCACAAGTTGAACTTACCCCCGGGTGAGTGTTGAGGAGTTATTGTGGTCGTACGGACGATGAAGTCTTTCAAGAGTGTGCTCATAGGTACATTGGTAGGGTAAATACTCCGGACATACCCGGGTATGATCAACGTGTAAGGGTGTGCTCAACAGGGTATATACGCTACACAAACCCGGTTACAGGGTACCCCAGAGTATTTACCCTATTAAAACACACCCTTGGAAGTCTTTTATGTTTCTTAGTACTAAGGTACGTGTTTTTTTTTTCTTACTGGCGTACCTTTCTCGCCACAGGCTGTGCCGGTGGGAGCTTTACACTCATTAGTAGCAATCATCGTAAATTAGTTGGCTTTTACCCACAGTGTGTGCCGCGCTTGTGTCGAAGCTAAGTTAAATAATTGAGCTACAGCAGTTATCTGCAGCTAATGAGGAGTGGTATGGGGAGCTACACCGAGATAGTTTGTAGCAGTAGCGGTAGAGTACTGTTTGTTTTTTTTTTTCAAATTTCAAATTTTCATTTCAAATTTCAATTTTCCAATTTACCGTCTCGGGCTGCTGGTGAAAAAAGAACTTCTAAGTAAGTTAGATTTTTTGGAAATTTGCATATTTGAAACAAAACAGAAACAGTGAACAGGCTTTTTTTTATGTTTGGTGAAACGCCAGTTTTTCAGTCTTGGGTACGGTGGCATTGCACCGTGTGTATGCTCAATGCCTGTATGTATGTGTTACAGTATTGTGTGTCGATGTGCTCCGTTTTTCACGTACGTACATTAGCAGTACCTTGTGCACGTTATTTCAGCCGTCGGGAAGTATTTTCATTTAGTAGTATTAATAGTAGTGTTGTGTCTACTTAATTTGGCGAGAGTTTTCTTAACGTAGGCAGGCGTTACGCACAGACAACAAGCAAGAGCGGCAATATCGCCGGGGGGGGGGCAGCAGTAGGAAGTTGTTGTGTTGTTGCTGCCCCTGGCCTGGCTAGTGGTAGGGCAAATATATCCGGTTCGTTTTACCCTTCAGGTGTGTCCTGTCGTACAAAGCCGGTTCGTTAGGTCCTTAAGACGGACCCGCTCATACATGACGGGTGACAGATGTGCAGCATCTTACTGAGTTAAAGCTGAAGCTGTGGACATAAGCGGTCTGTTTCGGATGACACCTTAGCTTTGCAAGGACATTGCCGGTTCGTTTGATCCTCCAGATGGACCCCCGCTCATACGTGGTGGATGGCAGCGTTGCAGCATCTTCCCTGGTAAGAAGCTGTAGACATCATAAGTGGTTCGTTTGATCCTTCAAACGGACCTGCTCATACTTAATAGATGGCAGCTGCTTTGCAGCATCTTTCCTGGTTGAAACCATACCCATTGGTCTTTAATAAAGGCTGTAGGCGATTAAATGCAGTTAATTTGATCCTTCAAGCGGACCCGCTCATCATGCACGACAGATGACAGCGTTGCAGCATCTTATCGGGTAAAAAAGTTGTCGACAGAGCCGGTTCGTTTGATCCCTCTTCACGCTCATCAAACACAGCGGGTGGCAGCTTGTTCGGCAGCTTTCTGAGGGTGCATCTGCCCGCGGCTAATAATACTTGATGCACTTCGAGTTATCCGGGGTCTGTTTGGAGGATCAGATCTGGATGGGACCAGAGTGCCAAGCAGGCTATCTGGTAAAACTGAAGTGCAGGGAGAGGCAAGCGCTGTCAATCAGGATCCCCCGACTGGTTGCTGCATGAGCTTCGTCAGCTCAGAAGAAAAACGTGACTAGCTGTGGAATGTGGCTCTGCACTATATCGTGCCTGGTGAAACTGTGGTGCAGGAAGCAAGCACACTCACCAGTCAGGGCGGCCGACTGGTTGCGGGAGCTTCCATTTAGCTCAGAATAAAATGTTGATTTCCGAACAATATGCATCAATCTCAGCTCAGAAGAAAACTGTTGATGGGGAGAGTGAGTGCATGGAACCACATGCGTCATTCAGAACAGAAGAAATCTCCGTGAAACCGCCGCAATACTCTCAACAATCGCGATTAACCCCATAACTATCCTATCGACTGATGATGCGGCTTTGAGTCCCCGGTTTGGCCTAGAGTGCTTATTTTCCAGGGTTTGGCCCCGGATGCTTGCTTCTACAGCATAGCACAGCACTACTACTTTTCTGCCCGCGTTGCGACGTTTGAACATGTAAGGGTAGCAGTAGTAGTAGTACACCGTAGGCCCTGTGCGGACCGGGAATCGTGACACCTACACAGGTGGCCATTTGCGTTGGTTGCTGTGGCAGTTTGAACAACCCAATAGACCTATCAAGATTTGAGGTTGTCCATAAATTACAACGTGCCTCGTACGTTGCGGCACCTTGTGACCGTCTGCCCAGCATAATGAGGTTGGGTTTTTGTGTCGCAACCAAGGCAAATGGCCACCTGTGTACTAAAACAGTGTCAACTAGGCTCTCTTGAAAAATCAAGCTTGTCCGTTTGATCCCATGTTTTTACTCAATTTTTCCCAGGCATGACCTTATAAGCAATTAGTGGTGGCCGGCTGGCGACCAAGCACAAAGGTCTTCAATTCATGAGGCACATTACACCGCCTCTGACGAGAGATCACCATTTCGCCCTCCCTCGTTGATTTTCGTCCGCGGAGTAGGGAGCATAAAAAACTTTAGCTCGTATTATATGTCGGTGTATATGTCTGCCTGGCGCATTTTTCTTTCTTCGCTCTATACTCGCTCCAGGCACGACTCTAGTAAATTTAGATGGTGGGATGCATAATAAATGGATAGTGGCCGTCTGACGACTGTAAGCAAAACGGTCTTCGATCCATGAGGACCATATCACATCACACCTCCTCTAACGAGAAACTCCCGTTTCGCCCTTGTTGATTTTTATGTTCGCGGAGACAAGGGGCATGGAAATCTTGAGCGTGTCTGTCTACATGTCTGCCTGGCCCCCTTTTTTTTCCACCCCAGGCATGACTCTCATAAATTAGAATGGAAGGATGCATGATAAGAAGATAGATGCTGGCAAACCTATGACCAAGTAAGGGTCTTCGATCCACGTGGCACGTCACGACACACCACACCGCCTCAGTCGAGAGACGTCCGTTTCGCCCTCGTCAATTTTCGTCCGCGGAGATAGGGAGCATGGAAAGCAGCTTAACCCCTTTGGGGCTTGAAAGGGAAACAAATGTCGAAAATAAGTGACGATGACAGCATCGGCCACACGAAGCGGCCCGGGCTATCGGGGAAAGGCATGTGTCCGGAGTGCAACGGAACTCGCTGTACACCACGCGCGCCGCATGATGGTACTGCTGATACTGCCGAGCGCTCTTCCTATTATTAATGGAAGGTTGTGATAAGACTGCCCCTACTACTTGTCGGTTGAGGTGCACCGTTTTTTTTTCCTGGGGCTCTTCCTCACTCGCTTGAGAAGCTCTATACACCTCACCCAAAAACTGATTTTTTGATAAAAATAAAAGTGCAACCCGATCGACCCGATCAACAATGCCACGACCTACTGTAGGTATACAAAGAATAATGTTGATTGCAAAGCAAGAATTGTACTCCGACGATTTTGGGTTAAGGAGCTCCGTCAATTCAGAAAGCATTTTTGTTAAAAAGTGTTATACTAATAGTAAGTAGCACGCGTCTTTCTTCAGGTCGCTATACCTGGGTCCCCAAAGGGTTAAGCTTCGCAGTGTGCAGGGCTTACTAAAAAAGACAATGTACAGGTCTGGTGATGATGATACGATCACCGTCGAACTCAAGCGCATTGTGGTTGTAATAAGTTGGCTTGTAATGCAGCGCCAACTATATGCGTCGGCGTGCTGTCTGTTCCCCAGTGTAAAATATTCTCTCGAACTTGAGAAGGATAAGTCGCGTGTCCGGCAAGAGACCAACCTTGGCGAGCAGAAGGACTGCGTGCTGCTCATGAGGATGGCCCAATAAGAGACGATCTCCCATGGATGAAACGAGAAGGTTAATATGTGTGTGGGCACATTCTACGAAACTGTTATTAACACCATTTTTTTTCAGAAGCTTTTTACTTAAGGAGCTCTTTACCCTCACCGAAAAAATGATGCTGAGCAAACTAAAAGTGCAATCCGATGAACAAACCCGCGGCCTATCTATTAAAAGAAGCATGTTGCAAAAATAGAATGACATTCCGACGATTTTGGGTTAAGGAGCCCCGTCATCCAGAAAAAAATAAAAACGCCAAAAAGTGCTATACTAATAGTAAGTAATACCTCTATCGTAGAACGCGTTTGTGATGGTTCCGGTATCCCCTCCTTGACACTATGGCGGTACCCAGCGACTCGGACTGATACCGCGGCCGGAACAAACACCGTGACCTATTTAGGTGAATCTGAGGCAAAAATCACGATTAAACAAAAAAACACTGCTGCTACTGCTTCCTTCCGTGATGTGGGTAAGGGGGGAGGAGGAGGAGCGGTTGGCGTAGAGTGATCCGGCTGTCGGCGGAGCGACGGCTGTCAGCGGAGCGCTGACAGTGGGCGCTAACACGTGTCGTGGGGCACATGAAATCGCGAGTTAAGTTGTTGTTCCTCGGATGCACCGAATCACGGGTGGGTTGGTTCCGGCTGCGGCATTAGTCGGAGTTGCTGGATACCAACGCATGCTGCGGTGGCGCTGCGACTTGGGAAAGGTGTGATCGCTTTGCCCTCCACTCGCACCCTCTCTAGGGAGCAGAATTTAGGTCATTTGGCAGGAACGGGAGACGGAGAGAATTTTCTAAGGATCGGCGACGATTGTGCGTAATGCGCACCGTGCTTACCGATAAATTTACCGGTCATTTTGCTTTCTTTTCTTTTTGTGCAATATCCGGGCGCACGTCGAAAAGAGAAAACGACACCCCCCCCCCCCCCCGAGCTCCGGCAGGGGGGGTCTCTAAAACCAAGTGAAAAAAATGTGAAAAAACAAAAATAATTTTATTTTAGCTTGTTTCGTGATGTGTTCACAGCGATCCGGTTTGCTTTTCATTCTGACCATTCCCGGGGTGTGGTGTCGTTTTCTCTTTTCGACGTGCACCCCGCAATATCAGTGAAAAAAAGCAGAAAAATACCGCCTCGACAACAAACGAGCAGGTAATCGGCCCTTTGGGGGAGGAAGCAACGGTAGCGCCAAAGCCCGCACCAAGTTTTGACAAAAAGCAGGCCCTGGTGCTACTGGGGGGCGCGGACGCAACAGCAGGCAGCAACAGCACCAAAAACACAACGTTCTTGACGCCATTAAATATGTCATATGTCACTGGCTGGAGCGAACGCAGCAGAGGTAGCGCCAAACCCAGCAAGTCTTGACGACCAAGGTCCCCTACGGACTTCGACCATGCATACTATACGATGAATATTATACACCTCCCTCACCGAACTCATCGCATCTGTTTTTTGTTTGTTTGTTTTTTTTGTTCATCCTCCGGCGGATGGGGAAAAATAAAGCATACGCTCACCACACTTCCAAATCGCATCTGGTACCACCAAACCCGACGGACTGAAGTTTCTGCCCCAGCAGGGGGGCGCGAGTGCATGGGAAGTATAAAAGTAACATGTCATTGTATGTCCCTCAGGCTTCACACAACAGAACGGATGTCTATGGGTGGAGCGGACGCAGAAGCAGCAGCAGCATCAGCGACAAAACGCGTACACATGCATACGTCACGCATGCAGCAGCAGTGAGTGCCGCACGTTTCCACGGCCCCGATACTCATCGGATGCGGCCGAATGCACCGTACTTAGCGCTTTTGCGGCTGGAAAACAAATCCCAAAGTGATTCCAAGTAGTTTGTTCCCAAACACGCGGTTTTGGTTTTGTCCCCAAGAACGTGGTTTTGCCCCCAAACACGTGGTTTTGTCCCCAAAAACGTGATTGTGTCGCCGATTTTGTCCCAAAACGTGTGTTGTCCCCCAAAACGGTTTGATCCCTAAAAACTTGTTTATTTCCCCAAAAGCATGGTTTTGTCGCCAAAAACTTGGTGTTGTCGCCAAAAATGTGGTTTCGCCCCCAAAAACGAAAAACGTGGGTGCAGTTAGTTCTGCTGGGGTTATAGCCCTTTTAAGACTGGACAACCAATCCCTCAGTGATTCCGAGTAGTTTACTCCCAAACGCGGTTGTGTCCCCAAAAACGCGGTTTTGTCCCCCACAACGTGGTTTTGTCTCCAAAAAACGTGGTTTTGTCACCGAAAAACGTGGATTTGTCCCCACAAGCGTGGTTTTGTCCCCCGAAACGCCGTTTTGTCCCCAAAAACGTGATTTTGTCCCATAAATATTGGTGTTGTCCCCAAAAAAGTGGTGTTATCCCCAAAGACGTGGTGCTGTCCCCAAAAACGTGGGTTCGTTCCCAGAAACGTGATTTTGTCCCTAAAACGTGCTTTAGTCCCCAAAAATGTGTTTTTGTCCCCGTAAATGCGGTTTTGTCCCCAAAAACGTGGTTCTGTCTCCCCAAGACGTGGTTTCGTCCCCAAAAACGTGGTTCTGTCCCCAAAAACGCAAAAACACGTCTTGTCCCCAAAAAGGTGGTTTTGTCCCACGAAAAAACGTGGTTTTGTCCCACGAAAATGTGTTTTTGTCCCCAATAACGTGGTGTAGACCCCAAAAACGTGGTTTTGTTCTCAAAAACGTGGTTATGTCCCCACAAACGTGGTTTTGTCCCACGAAAATGTGGTTTTGTCCCCAATAACGTGGTTTCGCCCCCACCAAACGTGGTTTTGTCCCCAAAAACGTGGTTATGTCCCTTCAAACGTGGTTTTGTCCCCGAAAACATGGTTTTGTCCCCGAAAACGTGGTCTTGTCCCCATAAACGTGGTTCTATCCCCAAAAACGGGATTTTGTCCCATGAAAATGTGGTTTTGTCGCCTGGAAACGTGGTTTTGCCCCCATAAACGTGGCTTCGTCCCCTCAAAACGTAGTTTCGTCCCCAAAAACGTGGTTTTGTTCCCATAGACGTGGTACTATCCCCAACAGCGTGGTTTCGTCTCATGAAAATGTGGTTTTGTCCCACGAAAATGTGGTTTTGTCCCCTGGAAACGTGGTTTTGTCCCCATCAACGTGGCTTCGTCCCCACATAACATACTTTCGTCCCCAACAACGTGGTTTTGTACCTACGAACGTGGTTTTGTCCCCAAAAAACGTGTTTTTGTCCCCAAAACGTGGTTTCGTCCCCAAAAACGTGGTTTCGTCCCATGAAAATATGGTTTTGTCCCATGAAAGTGTGGTTTTGTCCCCTGGAAACGTGGTTTTGTCCCCATAAACGTGGCTTCGTCCCCACATAGCGTAGTTTCGTCCCCAAAAACGTGGTTTTGTCCCCAAAAGCGTGGTTTTGTCCCCCAAAAACGTGATTTTGTCCCCCAAAACGTGGTTCTATCCCCAAAAACGTGGTTCTATCCCCAAAAACGTGGTTTTAACCCCAAAAATGTGGTTTCGCCCTCAAAAACGCGGGTGCAGTTTTGCAGGGGTTACGTTAAGAGTATGCTACTGGAGCGCGTACCAGGTATCAATCTCTTATGGTTTTAGATTTCGCCAGGCGACCCACAGGCAATTCTTGTGGCGATGACAATTCAGTTATACTTTGAGGCCCTTGGCGGCAACCCCGCCTAACCCTGTACGAATACATCTTCGATAAAACGTGCACTTGTATGATGCGTACGGCATGAGCCCCTTACGATCTACCCGCCCCCCATTCCCCCCGCCGCCCCCCCCCAAGACGCTACTTCCAGCACAAAAATGCAAGAAAACGGCAGATTCCTACTTACACATAGCACGAAAAATGCACGAGAACGGCACATTCCTTAGCCGATGAAAACATCAAACGAGTATATAAGGGCCGAACGGCAGCCGGAAAATATGGTCAAGTTGAAGCTTTACAGCAAAAAAAAAAGTTCACGTCTGAGTCGCCCAACCAAAAACAACAAATTGCTACCGCGACCGACTAAGGGGCATGTACGTGGAAAGGAACAGAAAATACTGATTTTCACCAATTTTCCACTAGCCAAGTAGAAACTTTGCAGCAAAACTAACGCTCTGGGTAGGTATATAGTTGTGTGGGATTATTCCTCCGTCTTTACTGACGCCTCTTACTATATAGCATGATCGTTAAAATACAACACAACAAGCACTAGATTTACTACTGTAGATTTACGTATATTATTATTTACTGGTGTTGCCAGAGAGCCCGCGGTAATTTCACTTGCCCGCAGAGCACCTCTCACCTCAGCCCTGCCCTGTGCCAAACATCAAACGTACACACTCTCTGTGCCTAGCGTCAAAACGTATACACTCTCCTCCTCCTCGCTCTGTCGTGGGGACAGCTCAAACGCGCTGACTGTCGTTGCGTCGTAGCTGTACATCAACGTATATTATCCAAACTCAAGCCCAGCTCACTATATTGACAGGGAAGGACAACACTCGTTCATTCAGGTCGAGGTCTAAATCTCCCTCGGCCATATCATACCACTAATGGATTACGCTGTCCATGCTCGTGCTCGAGATGAGCTAAAATCTGAAAATAATATTGCGTGATCGGCGAAGCTGCACCGGCCATTTTGTTGACCGTGGTGGAAGGTACGGCTACAGTAGTGGTCCCTCTATAGTGCGGGTCGAGTAGTACCGGTTGCCCGCTATAGCGCCTGTGAAATCGCTCGGCACAGATGGGAACAACCAGCGGTGATACTACTAGGAGGTAGTGCCGGTTTCCGTTGTAGTGCCGGCATTTCCACCTGGCACATACCGGCGCTATCGAGGGAACGCTACCACTGTATTGCCGTTTTCACCACGTTCAATAAAACGGCCAAGCGCAACTTCAACAGATGCCACGCATTGGTACACTCCATGATCTCCGCTGGGTTTTACAACAGGCGCAAAAACGTTACGATCGCGTCCCCGTCCTACACAAAGCTACGATGCTTCGACGGTTTTCATGCTTACGCACGCACCACAGGCTCTGGCCAAAGAACAATGTCCCCCCTTTTCCACGTACACAAAACACAAGAAAAAAAAAAACCAACCTCAAAACAACGAACACAGAAGAAGACGAAAAAAGTCACACAAAGGCACGGACGGACTCCGCTATATAGCCAGCTAGCGTATTTTGAATCCGTATCCGGCCAACGAAAAACACCAAACAAGAAAGCACGCACACAAAGCACGGGCGGATGCTGCTTTTGCTAGCTAGCGTCAATTCGGGGCGGGCCGTCCCTCTCCTGGCCATCTATAAGCAGCTACTACTCCGGCCGACGTTTCATCTCCCAAGCGGCCCACGCAAAACACTAAACACGAAGGAAGGCGCGCACGCACACTAGGCACGGACGGACGTCGTTAGTTGCCAGCTAGCGTTATTTTTATCCCCTATCCGGGAGATGCCGCTTGTCACGTAGCCTAGCGCCATGTTAATCATGGTTTTTCACGGGTCGGGTCCCTTCTCGCGGGTCCGGTCGGTTCGGTTCGGGTCGGGTCAGGGTGACCCGACCCGACTCGACCGTACCCTACCCGTGAGATTTGGCAACTTCCTGACTCGACCCGACCCGAACCGACCCGACCCGACTCGACCCGACTCGCGAAATTTCGAACACCTCCTGACCCGACCCAACTCAACTTGCGAGATTTCGAAACCTCCTGCCCCGACCGACCCGTAGAGTCATGACCTGTGAAAACCCCTGACTTAGATATGTATCCGACCAGTGCAAAGCACCAAGCGCGAAGGGACACGCACGCACCACGCACACAAGGCACGGGCGTCGCTTTCGCCAGCAAGCGTCATTTTCCATCCCTCTCTTAGGAGTAGGAGCGGTGTTCCGTCTCGAGAGGGATGCGTGGTCAATGGTCAAATTACTAATCGCAAGGCAAGCAACAAACGGGTTCCCCCCCCCCGTATCCAACCAACGCAAACCATCGCACACGAAGGCACCAGCTACATAACATCATCGTGTTTATCTCCTATCCGCTGTAGTACCTGTGAAATCACTTGACACAGACGGAAACAACTAGAAATGGCAATATGCGGAGTAGTGCCGGTTGCCGCTATAGTGCCAGTATTTCCGGCTGGCACGTACCGGCGCTATAGAGGCACCACTACCGGTTAGGGTAATCATCCCCCATCCCCTTATCCGCGCGTTTGGTTTGGCGAGAAACTGCCATTATTGTTGTCCGATGACTCCGATGAGGTGTATACGGCCGTTGCGATCTCCCAGATCAATCCGAGGATGATAGCGACCAAGGAGGCTTTCTTTGCCATCTCCGACGCTCGGTAAGCTCCCTGTTATAGCAGATTCAAGCGGGGGGTGGTTACTCATGCATAGCCGTAGTCGTATGATCATAGCGGATTCAGGGGGGGGGGAGGGGGTTGGGGTTGTTTGCGACAGCACATGCGTGGTTCGACACTCGGTAAGCCCCCTGTAATGACGAACTCCGGGAGGGGGGGGGGGGGGGTACCCATTTTCTGGGTGGGCCTAGTCGTGGGGGCTTTGTTGTGTTGTGTTGGGGTTGAGTTGGTGTGAGACAGCACATGGGTGGGTGTTTGGA
>JBBMKB010085574.1:0-11891 GCA_037833945.1 Alaria marginata
CCTTTCTTCCGTCCCCCCCCCCCCCTGCAACACCACCGCCTTGGTCTCCACCGACCGATGAATCCTCGTTCCTGGTCTTCGCTGCGGCCACGGTTTTGGGTGTTGGTCCTGACGAGGATGATGTCTCCACCTCTCCGTTCTCGGAAGGTGGTGAAGGTGGGAGCAGCGGGACCCAGCGCAAATTGCCCTGCAGCGGTAGAAGTCGGCAAATGCCCAGTGGCGGTGTGAGGCATAGTGGAGAGAAGGGAGTTCCGCGTACTCCAGCGGCGGGACATGGGGGTAACGGGGGAACCTTATGGCGCGCTACTGATAAACGCTAGGGGCAAGTATTTCAGTTGGTGCTTCTTCTACGCGTGCCGTGAAGGAAAATGAGACAAACAATGGAAAGTGTTGAGCGTGGTATAAGAAAAAAGCAAGCGGAGTACTAAGCACTATCTACACCTCAAACGTAAATAAGACAAGAAGAAGACAAAAAAAAAACCTTGACCTTTTAAAAAAAAAGCACGGCAGCGGTAGACACTTTTCTTTTCTTTTTATTGTTTTTATCCTTCGGAAGAATGGGCAAAAATGAAGCTTAACCCCTTTAAAGCCCCAAGACTCCTCCCTATACTAATTCCAAGTAATTTCCCCCCAAAACGGGTTCCCGGTTGTAAAGGCGTTAAGCTCGTCACACTTCCCCGTATGTGTCAGATTAGGCGGTACCTTGCCGTACATTTTAACTCTGTAGCAGAAACAGAAATAACTTGCCCCTTCGTCTGCAGCCGTAAGCAGCAGAGCGGTCTTCTTCCCCTCCTTCTCAGTTGGCTCGCTCGCTGGCGCACTCTTGGAGATCGCCTTTATCGTTTTCTTGGACGCCTTCCTTTTCGGCAGCGATATCTTCGGGGGGGCTGAAAAGTAGAAAACGAAAAACACCACACCGCCAGGAGTCAGAATTAAAAAAAACATCCGGAGGATTGCTTCTAGCCAGAGGATTGTTTCTTACCGGAGGAATGTTTCTAACCGGAGGATTGTTATTGACCACAGGACGAAGTAAGAAAATACCATTTAAAAAAAAGTTACGTGTTGAGTTGGTTTAAAAGGGTAGCCCCCCTTTCTATTACGAGGGACCATAGTAAACAGGACCTACGGTTCACACAAAAACCTATGTATTCCCCTATTTTTGCTTACAATATGTGGTCCTATTTACTATGGTCCCCCGTACTAGGACAATAATATACATATTCCTGGTGTGTTATATATATACATTATAAAAATTAAAAATACACTTCTTCTGTGAGATCGAATATTTGGTCGAAACTCATATTTTCAAGCTGTGTGCGATACTCCGATCGCGCGTATTACTGGGTGTGTATGTCCTCATGAAATATATAGGCCGGCGGCATATATAACATACCATTCTTTTTTTTCCGCACACACCTCTCTTGCCAGCAGCACTATTGCCTTTGCCCTTGCCGCGGCGGTCTGGCACCATGCCCGCACGATCGATTTCGTCGATCAGGCCGACTTCGCGCGCGACATGGCAGGCGGTCAGGACGGAGTCACCCGTGACTATCGTCACCGAGCAGTCGGCCACCTCCCGGAGCTCACGGATCTGCCGAAGGGGGCAGGAACGGGTCGCGACAAGGTTCAACCCCTTGAAAACTGCAGTAGTAACGTTATTGGGGGACAACCTGCTTGGAGTTAATGTGACTTGTTGTTCGCAGTATTAGAAGGGTTCAGCTATGCAAAGCACCCAGGCACGAACAGGAGCTACGGTATAATACTGAAGACCCACACGAAAGGAAATAACGATTGGTCGGTGTTAACAAGAGAAAAGAAAGGTACTGAAGGCACACACGAAAGGAAATAAATATTCGTCGAAAGGAAATAATTATTCGTCGGTGATAACAAAAGCAACGGTACCGAATGAAGACTCAGACTCACACGAAAGGAAATAACGATTCGTCCGTGTTACCAGGTCGTCGGTGGTTAACTCCTTTTAATTTGCACCCACGTTTTTGGGAAACGATCATACTTAGATTTAGTGTGAAGTGTGTTTTGCGGTAATAACAGCGCTAAGTACGTAAGCTCTTTAGAACTGCGCCTATATAATACCTGGTGCGTTTTTGGGAACAATCTACCTGGATTTAGTGTGGATTTTGCTTAGCGGTAGCGCCAGGGTTTAAGCTAGCAGTCAGGCGCGAACAAGAGCAACGGCACCGAAAACCCACGAGAAAGGAAAACAACCGGTCGTCGTTGTTGCAGCTATGGCACGGACAGAGCAACGTCGCTGCGCAAAAGAGGATCGTGTGGTCGGCTTTCAACACTCCTGAGACGACTCCCGTTCAGGGTGTAGCCCCAACGTAGGAACAAAGGGTGCAGGCACAGTGCTGAGACGTCCGTGAGTGATAGCGCGCGTGACGTAGACATCGTGAAGCATGTCTGCATCTCGGTTGGTACGAGGTATATTTACAGGGAGGAAGCACTCATGGCACCGTCACAACGAGTAGCAGCGCACCCCCAGCCGTGTATCACCCCATCCCTATAACCCTATCCGGACCCCGTGACTTGCTTCCGTTTTGTGGATTATATTTTTATCTTGGCTTGCTTTATACTTTTTCTGAGGTATTCTGCCACTCCAGAGTCACTGGAGCCTGCCCTGTGACCACGGACTAGCTCATGGCGATGAGGTAGTGTGAGAACAACATCGTACACAACCGGGAACTGCGCCTGTTGTGCCAATCAATGCACTTACTACCCAGAGGTCGTATCTCTCTAGGGCGTAGTCGGCACGGACACTGGATGTAAAGGATGCAAATGGGTATTAAACACATCACGGGTTGAAGTGACGATAACACACACACTGTGCGCGATCAAAGTGAAGGCACGTACTATTGATAGGGGGGAGAAGGGATGCCACTTGTGACCACAGCTTGTCCAGAACATGAGAAGGTCGCCGAGGGTAATATATACGAGTTGAGCAGGAAAGTAAAACCGATTATGCAAAAAAAAAAACACACACACGCACACAAACACAACACACACACTTACTTACCACTTTGAGTCTGTCGGGCCTGGTCTACCACGAAACTACACACACACTGTCCGCGATACGCATGACCGTACGTGCCGGGGGGGAGAAGGGAAGACACCCGTGACCACGATGTGTCCAGAACCTCTATCGCTGAGGGTTAAGCCTCCTACGAGTTGAGCAGGAAAGAAAACCGCCTACGAGTCAATAAGCTGGAAATAAATCCTCCTGCGACTTGAGCTGGAAAGCAAAAAAGTGGTGATAACAAAAGAAAAGCACGCACATAGACTTGCCACAAAAAGAGGTACAGTACACAAAAAGAGCTACAGTACGCAAAAGAGATACTATACACAAAAAGAGGTACTGTACACAAAAAGAGGTACTGTACCCCTATACCCCTGTCGTAACACGCATTTTTGTAAACACACTTACCACTTTTTTACTGTCGGCCCTGGTCTTGCAGTGGAACGACAAGAAGGCGTCGAAGATTAGAGAGCCCTCCTTCTCGGCCTCCGGCCTGGACAGCAACATCGCTGACTCCTTCGCCCCTGCTCGAAACAATAATATATATATTGTAAGCTGCCTATCCACACGTACTGCACAGATGGTTTGTGTCGACGTTTTAAACAAAAACAATATATACATTGTAAGCTGCCTATCCATGTGATACGTACTGCACAGGCCACAACAAACAAAACCAAGCAAAACCAAGCCGGCTGCCCACCGGAACCCGTGACCCTCTGCTCGCGCCGCTACTCGCCTTTCGTTTCCGATGCCCCCAGCGATCGATGCGCGAGGGCGACAACTCTCCTGCCGGCAGTAGCGAGACGGGCGTACTCCGCCTCGTACCACGTCGGCAGACTGCCCTTGTCCAGAAGGGGAAGAATGGCCTCGGGGCTACCCTTGCTCAACACCCACGCCTGCGCCACCGCCAAGATTTACGCAAGCATCAGTCAGTGTTAGCGGAAAGCGACCAGGGAACTGTGTTCGACGTTGTTGCCACGGAAGTGGAAGGGCGCGACAGCTTGCGCTGCGGTTGTGAACACAACCGAGTCAAATCGGCACACTTTTATGTATGAACATACGTGAAAGTGTGGTGAGCTTAAGCTTGATGTTTATACCCATCTGTCGGAGGAAAAACAAAAAACAAAACCGCCCTAGGGTTGGGGAAGTTGTCAGAGAAACCGCAACGTCTGTTAGCAGCTACAACATATTTTCGGGATCCCCGCAGGGAGTCGTAGCTCGAGGCTGCGGACATTAGCGCCAATGTTTCCACCCCCCCCCCCAACCGAAATTACGCCTGCCGAAGCCTAGGGCATCAGATCGGCGAAGAGAACACCACTGCGGCATCCCCTATAACGATAGCTGGTGTTTAACCCTTTCATTTCAATAAAATATCCCACACTATTTCTAGTTTTTTTCTTTCCCAAACACGTTATTACGGGGGAACGTAGTTAATAGGACCTACGGTAGACACAGAAACCTATATATTTCTTTATTTTTACTACCAATATTTGGTCCTATTAACTATAAATATGTTCCCCCGTTATAGCGCAGTCGGTATGGAGGTAAGCTCAAGACGGGGGGCTCGTATATATGATAATGGTATTTGTACAACGAGTTGTCTGCTGGAGCGCTCGCGCTCGTGGCAGCACCATCGAACGAACTCGGGACGAAAAACAAATCTTGTCTTCCTCCATAAGGGTTTTATAATGTTAGTGCGAAGATTCATTATGGGTTGATATTGCCCTTGGTAAAACTGTTCTGCTCACCCTGGCAGCATCCGGGGGAGTCATTGACCTATACGTTGAAAGAGGAAAACATCTGAAAAACGCGCGGCCGGAGTATCACGCAGCTTGCAAAGATGAGTATCGACTAATAACTTGATCGAAGTCACAGCTGACGTATTTGAAACAATGTTTATAAAATGGAAACACTGAAATCAGGTACAGACATTCCTAACCCTCTTCGCCTACGAGAGTAAGCTCTGGGCATCACTTCTTGGAAGCTTGGCGTATTTCCCGAGACAATTCACACAACCTGAGATTGTCAAAGCTATATGGCACAAGCTGCAGATATAGTAGTGTCCCGCCCGCAACATATATCACACAGGGCCACGCACCAGGCATATCAGAGGGGTATGCAACAGAAATAACACGGCGTTACGCAGCAGAACATACAGTAGTAGGCTACCCACAGCTCCGAGTCGCCGCTGTGTCTACTCGATTCCTGCAGCACCATACCTCGGGTACCCCTGCGTCGGCAGTGAGCCCAACCCCGGAGACCTCTGCCACCACGCTCATCCGCTGGAGCTGCGAGCTGAACGCGTACCTACGCCAAACCGCAACAGCCACATCTTCGGCGTTCTCTGCGCCTTTTGTGACTTCGTTGGCGCCTCCTGTGACTTCGCTGGCGCCTGCTGTGACTTCGTTGGAGCCTTCTGCGACTTCATTGGCGCCTTCTGCGACTTCGTTGGCGCCTTCTGCGAATTCGTTCTCTTCACCTGTTGGGCCTTCCACCGCAGATTCTGTCTCGCAACTTTCTGTCACATTTCCTGCCGCCCCAGATGTCACAGCAGCCTTGTCGCCGCGAGCTTTAGGGTGATTTTTCGAGGAACCAGAAGGGGAAGCTGGTTTTGTGTCTACACCTTTGTCGCTGTCGCTTTTCAAGACAGGGGATCCACACAAGCCTTCTCCGGGGTGCTGAGGACGAGCGATGTGGGAGGTGGCGTTCCAGTGCCACCCTATCCCCTCTAAGGCAGACGCCTCCAAGGGGTCTCCATGCAGCACTCCGTCCAAGTTCATAAGGGAATGGCAACCTCCGACCACCACCTTGCGTCGCATGGTGAAGTTAACGGAGGAACGCGGATCAGAACGCGGAACGTTCTAAATTAAATGGTTGGGCTCCAGAAAGCGCCTGTCAAGGAAGCTGCAGTTTGATGGAGTACAGCAGATCACAAAAGCATACTTTTTCTGAGTAAGATGGTAAAATGGTTTGGGCTCCAGAAAACGCCTGTCATAGCAGCTGCAATTAATAGGTGACAAAAACGCCTGATTTTCAATGTTCACCCACCTTGGCAGCCAACTCCATACTCGCCCCCCCAACGGTTTCACCCGCGCTTCCTGAATCGGCACCACTCCCGCCGCTTCGAGCAGAACGGCCAAGTTTGACCGTCACGGGAGGATCATTGAGGTGGCGGGACTGTGGGGTGACGAGAGTCTCTGCGATGAGCCTATCGGAGGTGATTGTTCCCGTCTTGTCGAACAGGCACACGTCCACCTGAACCGACACAAGAGGCGGCGAAATCGTCGCCGGCACGTTCAGGCGCGGAACGTGTGATCCGGTTTAAAGTTGTATCGCTCTAAACCGACAAAACGGTGGCGAAACCGTCAGCGGTACGTACGTGTGGGCCGGTGTACAGTTGTATCGCTCTCCCTCCCTCCCTCTCTCTCTGTCTCTATCTCTGTGCCTGTCTCAACTTATGTCTTCGTCTGCCTCGCTCCCTCTTTGTCTCTCCCAATATACACAATAGTTACGCCATAAGCGCAAGGTTGTACTCCATGTCTCTCTGTCCCGCCCTCCCTCGTCCCTCCCTTTCTCCCCGCCTCTGTCTGTATTGCTCTCTCTCTGTCTGTCTCTGTCTTTACTGCTCTCTCTCAGTCTGTTTCGCTCCCTCTTTAGACTATCAGTCGGAAAACCATACATGTCACAAATTAATTGAAGTGAATAAAGGAAATGCCGACGTGCCTAAAAATAATACCACATACAATGTCGGGCCTCACGCCAAAAACGTGCACATCTCTCCCAATACAGTAGTCGTCCTTCCCTAGCGGCGGTATGTGCCAGCCGGAAACACTGGCACTATGAGGGCAACCGGCGCTACTCCGCATACGGCCACTACTATCAATAGTTGCGCCCATCCGAGTCAAGCCGTTTCACAGGCACCATAGCGGGCAACCGGCACTACCCAATCGGCAGCATAGAGGGGCTACCACTGTACCCCTCTCTCTCTCCCTTCCCCTCCGGCTCTCTGCTTCTTTCTACCGCTCTGCCCTACATACATCATTTACCTGGCACATACAGGCTAAACTATGAACTCGGTAGGGCTGGTCGGCGTTACTTGCCGAGTTACGTGCACGGTGGATAAGTATATATTCCTTAGATTTCAAGAGGTTTTTCCTCCTTTTCAACATTTTTATTTACATTTCATTTTCTATGTATTCCAAGAGGTTTCCTCCTCTTTTCAACTTGCGACACCCCTGGGGTTTGAAGCCAACCACATACTACATCCCGAGGGGGAAGCTTATATGGATACATCTATATACAGTTATATATCTATATATATACAGTAGGGGTCCCCCAATAAGGCGGTCTGAGTAAGGCGGTATTCCGATATATGGCGGTCAAAATCGCTTGGCGTAACTGGGGAATTGCACTCATAGCGTGGAATGAATAAGGCGGCTTCCCCCAATAAGGCGGTCACTCTGCTCTGGCACACCACCACCTTACTGTGGGACCCCTACTGTATCGCATGGACCCCTTTCTCCCTATCTCTTTGCCTCTATCTCCCCCTTTCCTCCGATCCCCCTTGCTTACATTTCCCGCGAGCGGTATTCGGAACGGCTCCGTGCATGCCAAGGCGTGACCCTTCTGCAGAGACAGCACTCCGTTTCGGAGACACTGGTTCAGCTCGAAGGACAGGTCGTTGGGAACCACGGCGGAGAGGATGCGAACGCACTGCGAGCCGAGAGCAACGAATACAACAATACGACAATACGACAATCCGAACGAATGAAATCGTGTGACAAGCTACGCGCCACGCATAGACGACAACTAAACAAAAAGCACGAGCCGTACGAACGAACGAACGAACGAGGATGCACGCACGACAAAAAATAACGCACGAACGACAAGCACACGCCGTACGCATGACTGGTGTGAAAGCTGCGCGCACCCCTCCTCAGGGACAGAAGTAATTCCCGCGACAACCCCATTCCAACAACTGTTTTAATCAGTATAATAACACCATTAGTATTTGCCTTCTGAGGGTCCTCACTTAAGGAGCTCTATGCTTTCACCCAAAAAGTGATTCTATGAAAACAGAAAGTGCAAACCCGGTGAACAAACCCATGCCTTAGGTATACAAATAAATTATGCTGCAAGCCAAGAATGACATTCCGACATTTTGTTGGGTTAAGGAGCCCCGTCATCCAGAAAAAATAACAGCCAAAACAGTGCTACCTCTATCGTTACAATAGCGCGCGTCGTCTATACACGTCTGTCTCGGCAGTAACGTATACCTCGGCAGTAACGTATACCTCGGCAGTAACGTATACCTCGGCAGTACCGTATACCTCGGCAGTAACGTATACCTCGGCTGTACCGCATGCCTCCGCATCGCATGTCTTCACGAGCAGCCTACAGCCGAACACACACAGACACACACACTCACCTGCACGAGAAGCCTAAAACCGGAGACCTGCTTGGACTTGAGCCCCTCCCTCACGACGTGGAAGGAAGAAAGCGCCGCAAAGGAGAGGAGGAAAAGTAGCAGGTACGCTGCCATCGACACGAGAACGGAGCCGCCAGAAAAATAGGTTGCGGGTGAAAGTCGTTCTCATTGAAGCCGACAGCAAGATATGCACACTTCGTTTGTATTTTTTGGGGATACGCGATTGTAGGGCGGCGGTAACTACTGTAATGTATTTAACGTATTTATTTGATGATATTTAACGTATTTGTTTGATGATATTTAACGTATTTATTTGATTCGGGAAGGACACATGCCACGGTACCATACCAAAATCAGTATAATAACACCGTTATTTTTCTGAGGATGGTCATTACTTGAGGAGCTCCACACTATTAGTAAGTCACCCAAAGTGCCCTTCTTTATAGCAGACTGAAAGACGAATCAAAATCCCGTGGACTTGGTAAACAAAAACAACCTTTTCGCAAACCAAGATTGACATACCGACGATTTTTGGTTAAGGCGCCCCGTCTTTCAGAGAAGGTTTTGTCGAAAAGTGCTACCTCTCTCGTAGCACTCGTAGCACTCGTCTGAGATATATTTCTAGGGGAGGGGAACAAATGGTTTACGAGTTTTCCGCATTTGGGGAGATGGTACTTCATCCACATCAAAACGGAGCCACCTGTAACATAGGGGCGGGTCAAAGTTGTGTTATGAAGCCTGAGAGCACCACCGTAAAATGGTCGACACAGAAGAACGCGGCGAGCTTCAGAGATAAAGTACCATTAAAAAATAATTTGTTCAGGGGATAAATCGACTGTCTGTCCGGTCGGAACATATACCGAGCACCAGGAAGAATCTAACGCCACGACAGCCGCCATACGTTCCTGTACGTGATAATATAGGAGCGGAAAAAGTGGAGTTGAAAAAAATATCCAGGGAAGCCGCTACCTTCATGTACGTAATAGGGGTGGACAATATTGAGGCAAAGCAAGTTGCCTGGGGAGGGGACGAGCGGCATCGAGGGGAGATATCGAGAGAGACGTTGAAGAACCCTCATGAACATGGCCTTCCGAGGAACATGCATATACCAAACATCAGGGTAGGGCGCTGCCAACGAACGCAAAACGTTCGCGGTATTAACATCATGTGGACATAGACTCCAGCAGATAAACAAAACCAACTACCGTAGTCTATCTCTTGAGCGTGTAACAAGCTCTGAAATGCCCTGCAATGAAGGCAGCCCAACAACTACAAAATATACTGCCGATGCGGTGCTGAACTGCTGCAGATGCTCCACCTTCTATTATACTGCCACAAATTCGCGGACGGTCGGAGAAAAAACACGCCCAACGCTCCACGCAAACCACCAACTCTTTTCTGCACTTTATAGCACTGGTGCAGCTCGCAGAGAAAAACGCCCACCGCTGTACGAAAACCACTAATGCTTTGCTGCACTATATAGCACTGGTGCAGCTCGCAGAGAAAAAACGCCCACCGCTGTATGAAAACCGCTAACTCTCTTCCGCACTGTAGAGAAAAAAATGCCCATCGCTGAACGAAAACCGCTGACACTATTCTGCATTACTATTACGGGGGGACGTAGAAAATAGGACCTACGGTATACACAAAAACCTATGTCTTTCCCTATTTTCACGAGCAATATTGGCTCTATTTACCATGGTCCCCCGTAATAATAGCATTGCTGCGCCGCACACACAGTACGTACACACCGGCATCTTTGGATTCCTCTCGAATTCCGTGGCTGCCGAAATCAATCATTCTCCGAAGGTCCCCCTGGAAGGAGTACGCCCCCGTCCTCAGCACGTAGCACAAAGCGCCTCCGTCAGGGGTCGAGTCTGCCATTGCCATCGGAAAAAGAAAACAACAACAACAACAACAACAACAACAACGTCGGCACGGGTCTAGGTGGTAGCGGCAGCATATTTAGAAAAAAAACCCAACATACTTCGAAGTATGCCTGCCAAATATAGTTGATATTGTATACAAGGCACCCGGTAGGTTTTAGTGCGGGATGCGTCGGCTGTGCGGCCGTGATCGATGGCCATTTTTGGTGACCACGCACCAGTCAGTACCGAGTCAATAGTACACAGATTTGACCGTCGTCACGGGTGGTGGTGGTATCCGTGCTCGTTGGAAGTTACGGGTGTGGCAGCGGTGGGTATTGAGGTATTGATGGGTATTGGTGTATTGATGTATTGATGTATTGAGGTATTGGATTGATGTATTGAGGTATTGAGGTATTGACGTATTGAGGTACTGATGTATTGATGTGTTGATGGGTGTTGATGTATTGATGTATTGAGGTATTGATGGGTATTGAGGTATTGATGTATTGATGTATTGATATATTGAGGTATTGATGGGTATTGATGTTGGTGGGGGGTAGTTTGGGATGGAATTTTGGGGCTGGTGATCGGTACGTGGGTGATTTTGTTTTGCCCGTGGGTGGTACCCCTCTGGACGGAAAAGTAAGGACTGTTCGGGTAGTCCTAATAATACCCCAGGGGTCCTTACATTTCTGTCCTACGTGGTACGTTTAACGCTCAGTGCCGAAGAAGGCGGTTCCCTTAGTGCTTGTGCCGTAAGGCGAGCACGACTCGTTATGTTTGCTCGCGCTGTCGTTCGTTCGGTATCGTCTATCAGCGCAGATTCGATCCCTGGCCGGTATAGCCGGCGTGATCTGCATGGCCTATAGATCATGTTGCCATGTTGTCGGGTGAGAACCGGATGATCTGAATGATCTAACACGTGTTTCCTGGGCTTGATTTGTACCACACAGACCCTGCACAGCATATCATTACGACAGACGTAGGATCTAGATGATCTAGATTATCAAGATGATCTAGATTATCTGTCCGGTGTGTGGAACAATCCCATGGTTGGCCTAGATGATCTAGATGGATGATCTTGATAATCTAGATTATCTGTCGGGTGTGTGGAACAGTCCCATGGTTGGCCTAGATGATCTAGATGGATGATCTTGATAATCTAGATTATCTGCCGGGTGTGTGGAACAGTCCCATGGTTGGCCGACACACCACAATGTATCTCACCAGGCAAAGAAGACATCCCCGTCGCGGTAGAACTCGAGCCGGTCGGCTGCTGCGGCTCACCGAGGCTACCATTCGTCTGGTCCAGCAGAGTGGTACCGCTCAACAGTACGTGGCCGGAGTGTGTCTGCGCCAGGCAGCAGAGGCGGAAGGTTCAGAAAGAGAGCGCGCAAGAAGAAGAAACTTTGTGGACGGTATAATACAATTGGTAAAACATGCTTAGAGCAAGATATACACATTGTCAGATGTCTAATGGAAACATAATAATAATAATAATAATAATAATAATAATAATAATAATAATAATAATAATAATAATAGTAATAATAATAATAAT
>JBBMKB010085585.1:0-11890 GCA_037833945.1 Alaria marginata
TGTAGCCATCTGTTCAATGCTGGATAACACAAAGATATCTGGTAGTATACGTACATGCAGCAACAGCATAGCATCATAAGTGTTGCAGTATTGCTGTAGTGCAGTAGGTAACCTCCCTGAGTACATACCGTAGCTTGCTAGTACCTAGTGCCGATACATGATACACAGCAGTGATATCATGTTTGATCTAAGCGTGTATCGTGCGTAGATCTGAGCTGGACTATCGAGATCAGTACCCTTGTGGACCGATTAAAAACAATACCGTAGGGTCAGCATGAGTACGTACCCTGAGATATTAGTTGAATAACAATAACGGTAGGAGGTCTTGCATCAGGGTCACGGGTGTCTTGGGTGTATTTATGATCAAGAGACAGGTGCATCACGCGCCTACCCGGTCACTTACGTGCAGTCCCTCATCAGTTAATTATGTTGAAAACAACATATCAATACACCGGTTTCAGGCCACCAACATCATGGGTCTACACCATCAATGATACGAAAGGGCTTGGTGCTCTACGAACGAGTTCACCTTACAGTGAGCTAAAGCGCCTGCCTCAATAGTCAAGCCGTATCTTCGCCGGCCATCGGCAAGTAGGCTTGACATCGCGTACTCATCAGCATTGGGCTGATACACACGCCACCACATCAACCGTAAGAAATAAGTAGTGCGTTTCATCGAAAAAACAAAAATTGTTAAAATGTTGCAAAGAAAATACAACAGGTAGGCGCATATTATTTGCGCCTGCAACATAGACATTACATACACATCTACAGTAGCACTACCTCCATATTTATCGCCCTGTCCCCCTTCCTAGAGAACATGAGGTGATAGTCGAGTGTGCGGTGCCTTATATAAATAATCTGCGTCAAATCCAAGCAAGAGGGACTAGCCGTTGGACTCTACAGTAGTTATCATATCACCCCCGGATGCATGTAGACGGCATGCACAAAGCCTTTTTGGGGACAATCTAACCGACGCGACGCGTGCTTGGGTGGGGGTTGCACATTCGAACCCCAAGTATTTCCTGATGACGTGCCTCCTTTTTACCGGAGAAGATGCCCAATATCTTGGGATCCGGTGCGTATTTTACTGTAATACTTTTTGTTACATAGTATTGTAGAAGTACCTACGAAACCTATAGAGCCATCCCACGGTAGGGGTGTAGCAGACGTTTCCGACCTCCTAACATGATGAGGAGCCCAACAAGTAACCCGAAACATGACTTCAAAGACATTTGTTCGCCCAACCCGACCAACATTTATATTCGCTAGTCGTAACAAAACAAGGTAATCATAAAACGGTCATACCAGACGTTAGTTCCTCACTTGAGGGGCTCAACGGTCAGGAACGTTTGGCCCAAAAGGTGCAACCCCTACTGTAGGATGGCTCTGTCGGAATGTGTGTCGGACCTACAGTAGCACGCACTTTTGTTCGATTTAGGGGTCAGTTGTTGGGTGAGGTATAGAGCTTCTGAAGTGGGGAGCCCCATAAAACAATTAGGTGCTAACTATTGCGTAGCACGCGCCAACTAGGAGCCTATAAACAACGCATGCAAGCAAACCGCTGCCATACACCAACAGAAAACAGTGAAGAGAAGCAAGCACAAAAGGGCGAGGGTTTTATTCCTGCCACGGTTAGAACCCCGTCTACCTGTCGGGCCCTACTCGTTTTGGCACATGCTACGGTCAGGATACACATGCGCACTTCTGAAGCTCCACATTTGAGGAGCCCAACACCGATGTTGAGATACAACGAACGCTCAACCAGATGAGTGATCCCATGGCTTAGGTATATACCGAATGATGGTGTTAAATCACGATGGTGGTGCAACGGTATTCGGGAAGTTCCGCCGTTACGAAGCCCCGCCAGCCAGAAGCGGATTGGTCAAAAAGTGCGAGTCTCCTGGCTGTCCTTATTAGTCTCGAAATCCTGGGTTCTCTCCGAGTACAGGCCTGACAGGTACATTCCGCTTGTGACGGTCGGGTACTTGGCCGGGCTGTTTTCGGAGCAGAACTGCGGCAAACAGGCAACCTACGAGTAAGTGCCATTCAGAGAGAAAGAAAGAACCAGTACAATTCGGAGCGAAAGAGGGAATTTTTGCAATTTAGAGCCAGAAAGACAGGCGGCGAAAGAGGACGACAGTAGAAATTAAAAAAGAAACGTTACGGAGCGAAAGGGGGCAGTGCAATAAAAGAGGACAGCAGCGGTGAGTGAGAGCCTATATTTCTACTCGTATGGTTTCGATTTGGATGGGAAGCTGGGCGTACAACCCGTGAAATAGGATAGCGCGATAAAAGAGGATAGCAGAGATGAGCGAGAACATATACGTACTATTGTCTTGCCATCTACAGTTTCGATTTCGGTGGGAAGCTGGGGGGAGTGAGAAGGGCTGCAACTTAATTTCCCATCGCGATCTTGCGTTTACTAAGATACCTCCACCACCTCTCTTTTTGACCCAGTAGGTCGGGAACCGCAACCGTTACCCGACAAATCTCAATACCAGACCAACACTTGCGTAACCTCTTGCACAACTAAACAACCACTCCACTTACAAACGACGGCAGTCCAATGGTCCAACGATCGATGGGCACGTGATTCATGGTCAGCCCCACCCACCATCTGCGGAATGTGGTGTAGTGTGGATACAGGGTACTAGCAAGGCGAAGCAAGCGGTGGTGCGAGCCACCGAGCGAACGGGCGACGGCGCGCGATCGACGGTCACGGTTCGTCTTGCTGCATCACCATCCAGCTCTGATATTACAGTAGGACACCTAGCAAAACGTATCCCAATAATATTGGTGCTGCACGTCAATTAATATCTTATCACGCAAAACTTATTGTCCTATACGACGTGAATGGCACAACGTTGGCAAGCTCAACACTGGAGAAGAAGTCCAGCATGGAATCCGAAATTTGGGCCTGCTGGATATCTATGCCACGGCCATCTTACCACCGCGTCGTAGTTTGGCTGGAAGAAAAAGGGGATGCTGTAGCGCTCGCGTCCTAGCTTGTTAACGACTCGATGCACCGTCGACCTCAGGTGGCCGCTGGTCCTGCGGTCGCGCGTGAGGGCCAGCGGCCAGCAATAAGGCGCCCGAACGTAAGCACTCTTAAGTTCGTGTGTGCGCCGGTTTCGACCACAACGAAAGACAATGTCAGTGGACGGATGAAAGCCCCAATGTGGGCATTGCTTTTGCCATGGCTCTTTCTTTGTTCTTTTGTGCCACTGAAGCAACGGTTACATACCCTTGACAGTCTCAGTTGACTGAATCCCAAGCGTCTGCTTGAGGTTAGGTATTAGCACGCCCTACAGCTCTAGCACGCACCATCTCTCAAGCATATCGCCGATGTTGCAGATGAACGCCCCCGGCCTCGGAGGTGCATCATGCCACACTCCGGCAAGCTTCACTTGTAGCCCTGGCACGTCATCCTGGCCGCCAATATCGGGGGGGGGGGGCTTCGTTTAAACGTAGCCCCATACTCTAGACACCCAACAAAAGTATGTAATGCTTGAGGAAGAGGGAAAACAAACCGTAAATCTCGTTCTCTCCGCCAGCACGGCCGCTGAAACAAGGCCAAATTCGCTGCGAAACCTAGACACCAAAGCTCAGACGACCAGACCTCGCAGAATATCGCGCAATCGCAGGATACGGCTGTGGCTAATCGTTTGAATGCTTGGGCGCAAATGTCTTCCTTCAAAACATTGCAATTGCGTTTTCAAGAGGATTTCAAACCGCATGGGCTCGCAGTAGACACAGTCAAAGCCCAATCCTCAATCCTACCTACAGGGAAAATCGCGAAAACAGGTCCACAACATTTTGCGTGTCCCGTCAATCTCGTCCTCACCTACGTCCTCATGCGCTCGACAACACGCACAACGCGAGATGATCTCTTCCGTAAGACCTGCTATGCTGGAGGGTTACATATACAGGCAACTTCGGCGCTCACCGTGGCCAGCATGGTCATCATCCCGTAATCCGAGTGCGCTCCAGCACCCATCACGCCCTTTTCCGGGTCCGAAACCTGATCGCCAATATAAGACATTGGTGTGGTGCACGAAACATATGCATGCCGGAATTGACTTGGGGGCTGTTAATCGTTTGGCTAATCGCCATCACGTACAACGCGCGCGCTTCAGCAAAGGAAACATTAACTTTGCAATACCCAAAATATGTGCACAAAATGTGTGTACCGGGTGTATATTGCGCCCGTTCATGACTGTCCATCCTAGCGGAGACGTGCTGGTTGTTTAATGTTACCTGGTGAGTGTACCGTACGACATTACGTGGGTCAAATAGAGAGCATATCATTTTTTACTTATTGCGACACCAGCACACGCCAACGCCGGCACCCCCTACCCCCCTCTGGATATTCGCTGCATCTCGCCATAACGTTGGCGTTGTCCTACCTCGGAAGAATAGTGAAGTAGCCGCAATGCGGACATGGACTCTGAGAAGCAGCCTTCAAAGAAAGAGGGATCCAATCCGAGGCCAATGGACAACAGTCCGCTTGCCCTGATGCCCATGGCGTGCATCCGGTTGTAGTAGTCTTGCATCGTCGCTTTCCATCTGCGGAGGGTCGATGGGTATCGTGGTGTTCCAGGCGCAAACAACGGTATATCCGTCAACTTTTGGTACTTTTATTTAGTTTGCTGTGTCATGTCACGAATTGGGCGGACGAACAGCCTATCCTCGACTGAGACACGATATCCGATGAGAGCACGCCCGCTCAATACGATATCTTCAAGGGCAGTGACCGTGCAAGAAACTCGTCGCGTCTCTAACCGTGAGGCGTACGCTACTGTCCACCTCATCGACCAATTCGCCCTAAATAAACCTCAAGGAAGAGAGAGTTGGCGCTAAATGAAGGACAGGTTTGTGTATAAACGAAGTTAAGGTCTCCGTGAACGGAAAAAAACGACAAACGCATTTTTTATTTGTGGAGGGAAGTTGACATGGCTTTGTCGAGCATCTGGGTCAAATTATATTACAAGGGCAGACGCCTACTTTGAAGTCGTTGTGGGGAACTCGTCGCGTCTTGGCCAGCAGCCTCTACGCTAATAAACACCAAGGAAGAGAGTTGACGCGCTAGGAAACATCTCGAGGATGCCACCAGGATGTACCCTGATGACCACCGATCGGTATCGACTACAGGCGGATTCAGTAATCCGGAACGGCGTAGGAATAAGCCACTACTCGCCAGCCCCACACGTCTCACGTATCCCCACAGCTTTGACTATATGGCTACTACCGCATTTTCCGAGGCCCGTTTTTTCGATTGCAGCAGAGGAAGCCACTTGCATGCAAATGTGTTCCGAGAATTGACTCAAGAGAATTTACCGAGACTAGGGTGTTCCAAGACATGGCGAAAGATATTTTGAGACTTGATATAAACACGCGCCAAACACTGAGGTACCAGCGTTTTCTTGTTGGCGTAGTAGATATTGTGCTCAAACACGTCATGGTGTCCATTTTGCAGACCGAGAACAGGTGTTGGCAGAACTACGTCGTAGACGCGGCAGTGTCCAAGGCTCTCTACCTCCTCGTACGACGACGTCTTCCGAGGAACCGCCTCCGGTAGTCATATGGTTTCTTTAAATACGTTCGGAACCACCGCCACATTGTACTTTGGAGACGAGGCGCGGGGCGTAGTCCAGAATGTCCCTCGCCAGCTTGTCTTTGTTGTCGTAGAGATTCCACTCGCGGCCATTCGGCTTGGTTGTACGGTGCGATGGAGACTCGATGGACACGATGGTTCTGCGCTCAACCCCCTTGCGCGTATTCGAATTGTACACGCGGTTAACCTTGGATTCCTGGTTGCATTGCATCCTCAGAGCCGGTCTTCCCAGGCTTCGCGAGCTCCTTGGTGTAGGTATCAATGTGAGTGAATGCGCTGGCGTCGATGGCCTTGAGGAGGCTCAGGTCCGCTTCCTTGTCTTAGAGTTTCCTTTTAAGGGGACACCATGCCAAGAACTGAATGCAGCGATATGTTGGCGAGGTATGCCACAGTTGTCGCCAGCTCCGCCCATAAGTGTTTCGGTAGCCCACTGTCCAGCAACAGGTCTCGCATCACCCCGGCAAGGGTGGCCCAAAGCGCTCGCTTTTGTCGGTCGATCTGAGCTAGGCATGTTTATGGCAGTGAAATCCAGCTGGATCGCTGTATGGCGATAATCGTCCCGGAAAGCGCCTCCAGTGTACTCTACACCGCGATCCGCACGAAGAGGAAGAATGCGACACCTCAGGGGCGCCACGAACAACACCACGCAGAGCTAAACGGTCTTTTCTGCTCCTCCCTTGCTCTGTATGAAGACTACGTCCATCCACCTGGTATATGGTCGTCAGTGATGTTCCCTGCGTAATCGAAGATTCCAGCGCCGCAGGCGAGGCTAGACTCATGAGGTTGGTGTAGAACAGCCCAAACGGATAGTTAACGCTGTGGCTGGTTTTATGCAGGTAAGCTCGTTGTGGATGTTCCCCGATGACATAGACCTCCCCGCCCGACACTCCTCCAGTGAAACTCATCCCGTTGCTGTTATGAACAATTTTGTCCAGGAGTTCCAATATTTGGGCGTGTTCGCATGCGCCATGCAGCGATTCCAGTCATCCGCGGTGTTGGTGTTTCCAGGCTTGGAAGGCGAGCTAGGGCGTATTCACCTCCACGTCGAGCGAGTAGAGGTTGTGGGTTCCCTGCACTTGCTTCATCAGGAGGACTAGGCTGTCTGTCTCGATGCATGAGACGTCTAACTCGAACGTAGTGATAGCACCTTGTCGCGTAACCTGAGGCACCGAGAAGAAAACGGGTTTTTGGCCGCGTACGGCCACGATCGGGATTTGTCCGCAGTGGTTATCTTGCGCGGTTCCTCAAGGATTCCGTTTTCGGATGGTCTCCGCCTTAGCTCAGGGGTGATGTCGAAGTACTGTAGTGCTCAGACGCTCCGCTGTTTACGAATCGCCAAGGAGGTGTCGCTGCTGCTGGTTTCCCTGTGGTTGCTGAACTCGGCACTTAAAAAACAGCAGGGTTTAGGCGTCGGGCATGTGCTTGAACAGCCCGAGCGTAGCGATCGAGGGTCTATTGAGGTCCTTGTCGTGCTCGCGCGCCGGTGTTCCGAACATGTAGGGCTGCTTGTCCTTGGTGCCCAAGTCGGGTTCTCCACCAATAGGCTTGGCGTCCTGCGCGGTAGCGATGACCACAAACGATTATGCTGTGTGGAAGCCCCGCCTCCCTGGTGCTGTAGGCCGGCGTTCCTGCACCTTGGTGGTGACGCTGGTATCGCCGTTGTTGATCTGCTTATTCTCGAACTGGCTCTTGCTATCGGGATGGAATGGAGTCTAGTGAACCGAGCACCACTTCCTTCCTCTGCGCTATGTCTTCTACTCCTCCGGGTAAGGCTCCCTTCCCCTTGATTTGCCCTCGTCGTCGTAGTGGGACATCGGTTTTGTGTAGAGAACACCACTTGGGAGGCCTCCTTCTCTGGTATTTTTTATTGTTGTAGAGTAGTACTTAAATAAATCCTTCTCTTTGTTTCCAAACTGCCTGCATATGTCGCGCTTCGCACCGCTGAGGTCCTTCCGCACTTGCATAGCGATACCCTGGCCCGCCATTGACGGTGTTAGTAAAGGATTCGAGAGGAGGTCCGCGTGTACATTACGCATCATTGAGTTGACTGCTTCAGTCCGAAGTTGCGGTCTCTGGAGCTGGTCGAGCGCACGAGGCTGTTGTCAGGCGTGAGGGTGGTAAGTAGAAGTTCGCGAACCGCTCGGGAGAAACATGCCCCCCCATGTCGCAATGAAGGTATCGTGCTGTCTTTGTGGTGTACAGGGAGTCGTCTGAATCCTATCCCTTTCATCTTGGTCTTGGATACTGCGTCGTAGAGATTTGGGCCACCGGTGTTGATGACGATGTCGGACGTGTCCTCTGCCATTATAGGTGAATGTTGCGACAATTCCAACAGTCGAGGTTTTGCATCACTTCCATATCTTATAGCGGCACCTTTGTTGGTGTCTCGACTCTCCAACGACGCGCTTCCGCCTTTCTTTCGCTGAGCGCCTTTCCGATGGATACAGCCGCTTTAAGACGGTGGACACTGCGAGAGGTGTCAGTCAAACCATGCAATAACAACCCTACTACCAAACCGCACGATTCACCATTGTCATTTCCGTCAGGGGGTTCGATTGCAAGAGGCACCAAAGCTAACGGCAGCTTGATCACCACGTTACCCTGGGAGAAGGTTCTCGGACGGCCACTGGTTGGGTCCTCTCAGGGGCTTAGTAGCCTCCTCGCTGTCCGCTGCTATCTCTCGGTACACGTAGAAGCTTTCCTGCACCACACAAAACGCAAGCGTTCGATTGATGTGTTTCCACTGAGGCACCGTGTTGGCTCTGGCTCAAGCAGCTGTGCCCAAACGGCATGCGCCCGCTGCATCAGCGCATGCGGACGGTATCATGAAGAAAGGCAAAAGAGGGTTGGACAAGGCAGCCGACACACCATCGGTATATTTACGTTCATGGTCGAAGCCTAAAGCGACAGCCGCGGGCAGACTATTTTTAACTTTTAGTTTCGATATCCAGCGTGAATCTGCGACCAAGATAAGCAGATACGTGCAATGAAATCAACCGTAGAAGAAGTCGCGCACCAGCAGAAGACGGGTGCTGCGGTAGAAGTGCACCTAACGTGTATGAGGCGCCTCGCTTGAGGAGCTCTGTATCTCTCCCAAAGCGAAAAATTTGATGAACAATAAAAAGTGCGACCCGTTGAACAATCCCCCATGGTCTAGGCACAGAAGGAACGGTATTGTCATTCCAACGATGTTGCCCAGTTCCTCTGTTGACGAGCCGCGTCTGTCATAAACAGTTTGGCCAAAAACTGCTGCCCCTATCGAAGCACGCGTCAGAACCGCGTCACTACCACCGCCACCACTGCAAACGACGCACGCGACAGCGCCGCCACCACCACCACCACCATCATCAGCAGACTCAGCAAAAGCAAAAGAGCCGCATTCGCACCTTAGTACCTCCCTTGGTTTGGTTCGCGGGGTCCAGCACCTCCTCGTGCATGGGCGTAAATCCGCGGTTGTTCTCGTCCACCCTGACAGACAGTTTATCCTCTTGGTCGAGGGAGAAAAACGCCTTAGTTTGTTGGAAAGCCTGCTGCGTCACCTCCTCCGGAACACCATGATTCTCCAGATAGAAAAACCCAAACTCCTTGCATGCCTGCCAATAAACCACGGCAGGCAGTAGTGGGCGACCCGACGAGCGAATCAACGGAAACCTGGTTTTGGCTCGGAATTGAAGGATAATGTTTCTGTGGTGTATGTATAAAACGGCTTCAACTACCAGGGCACGCTGGGCGTACTGCCGTGTTGCAACTGACCGGTTTGCTGTTGTTGCCCTTGCCCTACGCAAAGATGAGCATTTCGTGCTGCTTTAAGACTATCAAAATGTAGAGCTGTACTTGTAGTCTAATAGTCTACCTATGCATACATTTTCGTGGGCGGCAAGAGTTGCATAGTTAGTGTTGGATAGCTGCCACCCTGCTGAGCCTGTCATCGAGCGCGTTGAAAACTCAAACGGCGCCAACCCGTCAAGGGACTCTCCCTACGACGTTCACTCCCCAACATTAGCCCTGTCAACAGCGGAGTCACGACGCAAGGCGATGGACACGACGGCGGAAAGCTGCCTGGAGAGGCCGTTCTATTGCATTTCACGATTTTCGCTCGCCAACACGGTCAGATGGCTGGCTGTATAATTGTGCGGGACCACCCACCATCAATCATCTCCCCGCACCTTGACGAGGGCCGCAGGCGCTGAAGGGTCTTCCATGTCCACAACAGGCGGTACCCACATGACGCGGCCTAGTTTGGATGTTTGCGTCTTGAGTTCACTGTTTGGCCGTGCTTAGGCAACACCTGCACCGGTCGGGGTCTGGGTAGTCTTGGCTTGTTAGTTATTAGTCGTAATTGTTTTCGTCGGCTGCCTGGTCTTCCCTTCTTTGCGACCGGCGACCATTTAATCGAGGCACTTCCGCCGAAACAGATTACCCTCTGGTACGTAATAAAGTACGCTCATAATTTCGGCTCAGCTAGAGCGCACTCGCGTACTGATTGCTCCGTGCGGAAACGCAACGAGACGGAGGCGCCTTTGCTGACGAGACATGCTTCGTGGAGCACATCGCTACTACTACTATGCAAGGGAAGTACAAATACTGTATTAGGTACAGTACAGGACACCTAATTTGAAACAGGCTAACAAGAAACGTAGGCTGAGATTTACAGGAAAATAAGAAATTCGGGAGCCTTTATGCTGAAGTTAGTGTAGAACACCCCCCCCCCTAAATAAGAAACTCAGCCTGGGTCAGTATTTATGTTTCTTATTAGGTGCCCTGTACTGTATATACTGCCGCAAAAAAACACGGTGTATTTTGTTCATTCTCCACCAACTCTGCAAACCTGTTTGGCGCGCACTTGTGGTTTTGATAAACCAGTGAGCATGCGGGGTTCTCGTAAGCGCTATCAGGTGCAACATACCTGGACACCTAATATGTTTATGGATGTGATCCAATGTACGACCCCGTGTGTGTTTTGAAAAATATACCATGTACTTGGTCCCAGGTTTCTATAGAACGAATAGTATATACGTACTCGATAAGGTATTAGAGGGGCTGTATTGGTCCACTGAACTATTGGTAAATTAACATATTGCCTGCCCAAAATATATACCTGGTACGCCTGTAGGCTACCTAAACTAAGCCATACTCGTATTATTAACAGTTCCTCCTGCTACCTGTGAGCAGCCCCGTTAGGTTTGTTGTCCACACAGCAGTGCTGCTTAACGTACTGTAGCACGCATCAGAATAATAATTTTATTTTGAAGAAGATGGCGTTTAGCACGCCATTGCTGCTAAATACCTTGGTAAGAATTATATGCATCTGTACACTCAAGGTTTGTTGAGGTTTGTGTCACAACAAGGCTCCAAGGCTCGCTCAGGTTAGGTGTTCCTTATGGGCGGGCCCATACTGCTGTAAGCACACTAAGAAGATGGTGTCCCGTGCTATTAAATAGTTTACAGCAGCTTCAAGTGCGTCCTCCAAATAGCCTACCAGTAGTAGTACATATTATTAGACGAAAGAATGCACACAGCCACACAGAGCACAAAACAAGATTTTGGCCACACAGCACACACAGCGCACAGCTCAACACGCAGCACATCGATACGTCAGCGCTCAACGAGCCTACACAATCCTACCTTTGACGGACAACACCTCAATTCAATCAAGCTGAGTTCAGTAAAGGCAGCCTTGCTCGAGGTGGCTCCTTGCTAGGCGGAGGAATTACCTGAGAGCTGGTACAGGAAGCGCGGAGCAGGACGTTTTCCCAGAGGCAAGGTCCTCCCTTTGTGAAGAATCGCGCGGTGCTGTGCGTACGTTCAAGTCACCTGAATTATTGTTTCAGGCAGCAGCAGCAGCAGTACAGGGCGGTTGGCAGATCGGCAGCAGCAGGAGGAGGCAGAAGGCATGACAAGAAAATTTGAAGCCGAAATTATGGAACCCGCGAACATTATTTTCGAATTTCGAACTTCGAGTGCCGCCGCCGTGGATTGCCATTAGAATTGCCATGGTTGGCTCGAAGGGGAGACTCTGGAAGGTCAGAATACGGAAATAGGCCCGGTCACGTTTAAAGCGATCCAGGAAAGAAGGCAAGAAGGCTTCAAAATATAATAGATGGGGCTGTAGGCTGTGGCAGGAGGCCCAAATGTTCCATAACCGGCACGACTTCGACATGTTTCCAGAATGCCTATTTATGTATGAGTGTAAGCATACTAAGCAGCCGAACATTATCAGGGCTGTTCACGGGTCGGGTCAAACCTCACGGGTCGGGTCGGGTCAGGTCGGAT
>JBBMKB010085596.1:0-11890 GCA_037833945.1 Alaria marginata
ATGACACACCCTGCCTTACTTAAGAAATCCAGCCTTGCCAGAAATAAGAGATTCTTAACTGGTGTCGCGTACTGTATGGAGCTCCTCTACCATACCGCATCCCGCATCACAAACAAATGATAAGAACAACCGCCATTCGCGCGCAAAGCCCGCTGCGGCTGCATGCGCGGTGAGCATGCACTCACCAAGTTAAGCCTCGCTTCTGGGATGAAGTCGACAAGGGGGGGTAGGACCTTTAGGGCCCCTTGACCGTCCGAAAACACAACCGTGTTGTGACAGATTAAGTCGTTCGCCTGTGGGTTGGGGTCGGGGTTGGGCGGAGATGGCGGCGGGTCGGAAGGCAACGACGCGTGGCAACACAAAGGAAGTTAGTGCACGAGCAAATGGTGCGCAGCCGGGTGTCGGCGGGGTATATAATGTAGATATGTATGGTAACCAAGAACTCTGTACTCGTAAGTATGTGGTAGGTACGTAACACAGATTAATGCGGTGCAACTTGAGACGATGCGGTGCAACCTGAGCCATATGCGGTGCAACCTAAGCCAAATGCAGTGCAACATAAGCCAAATGCGGTGCAACCTGAGCCAAATGCGGTGCAACCTAAGCCAAATGCGGCGCAACCCAAGCCGAATGCCAAATGCGGTACAACCTCAGACAGTGCGGGACAACCTGAGCCAATGAGCTTCAACTCATGAAGATAAATAGTTCAAGCGTAACATCCGACAGCACGCGTCTCATGAGCCACACCTGAAGGTTGCGCCCTCGGTCGGCGAGCGCCTTTAGCTCGGCCTCCGCCGCCTTGCCGTTGTAGAGCCGGAACACGTTGCAAGCCTGTACGTACAGAGCGAAAAAAAATAACCTGTTACGAGTATTTTCCGTGCATTCTTCTCAATGTAATTGTGTGACTAATTACGGGGGACCATAGTAAATAGGGGACTTACGGTACAGACAAAAACCTATGTATTTCCTATTTTTATTAATAATATTTGGTCATTTTTACTATGGTCCCTCGTAATACTGAAATGTAACGCCCGCCATGGTGAGGCATCCACCAGGCGGTGCCTGAGCCTACCCCGCAGGGTAGAGAGAAAGATGAGAAGCCAGCTGATTGAAAATCTGAGGTTCGTCTTACGACCGAAGGGTGCACGGCCACTTGCGTGAGGGACTTCCCTATTAATACTGTTTTAGACACATGCTACTTAAAATAGTATTACAACCATTTTTGTTTTTTCTGGAGCTCCTCACTGGAGGAGCTCTCTATACCTCTTCACCCAAAAACTGACTTTCGAGAGAGCAAAACTGAAAGTGCAACCCGATGAACAAACCCGTGGCCCAAACGAGCACAACACAATCGTTTTTCAAAACAAGAATGGCATTCCGACGATTTTAGGTTAAGGAGCCTCGTCATTCAGAAAATATTTTGCCCAAAAAGTGCTACTTCGGTATACTAATAGTAGTATAAATATAGCACGCGACGTTTACTGTCTTCAGTCAGCGTAAAATAACTCATTTTCACCATCCCCCCTTTAGTCTATATCGCCTCCCTGTTGCGCTAAAAGTAACGAATTGACGACCCCCCTCCCAAAATATATACCAGGCACAATCTGGCATATTTTTTTAATTAATTAATTAAATTGACATTTCCCCCTCACATAAATATGTAGTTTTTTTGTCTTTTCTATTTTTTGTTACGCTGCTTGGAACGAAGGAAGGGGTTACCCCCCCCGCTACCATTGCCAAAATCTTACCTTGAGGTTCATCGCGACTGCGCTGTCCGGGAAGGCTTGGAGGTAGACAGCCAGGATCTCCAACGACACGTCGTAGTAGTCCAGCTTGTAGTAGCACATCGCCACGTACACGTTTAGCGCGAGGTCATCGCGGTTTTCCAACAAGAGGCGTTTGTAGATGTCCGTCGCCTTTTGGCACGTTGATCCGGGATTTTTTATCGTTTGTGGAACGGTGGCAGCAACGGAAAGAAACAGAGTGGAACATGGGAAGCAGGGGGGCGGGTTGCTTGAGATGGGCGGCCAGGCACAACGGGTTAGGAGGAAGGTTCGCGTTGGTTAGGCGTTGTGTATCGCTGTGGGAAGGGGCAGTGGCGGAAAAACGTTGTGATTTGTGGAAAGGACGGGAGGGGAGGGGGGTCGCCTGGAAGGGGGCAGCCAGGCACAACGAATCAAGAGGAAGGTATGGTCGCGAGCGCATCGAGCGGTGAAATGGAGGAACGACATACATGGGCCAAATAATCGAGCCTTGTTCCGCTGCTTTTCTTCCTGTTTTTCGTTAACAGAGTACAATAATAGGACTTGCCGAAGACTACAACCATGCTACAGCGTGCGCATCGTGTTTATTGTTGTGTTGTCATACCTATTACAACTGGCATCATAGTTGGCACTTTGCCATTACACGATTGATTTCGACCGCGGTGCAACACCACCCACCCACCAACGCATACAAGTTGACGGCTGTACAATAAGGGTCCCTCAGTAGTGCCGGCTGAGTAGTGCCGGTGGCTGCAGTAGTGCCGGTAAAATCGCTTGGCACATAGATGGGAATGGCCTATAGTGGCAGTGTGCGGAGTAGTGCCGATAAAATCGCCTGGCACATAGGTGGGAATGACCTATAGTGGCAGTGTGCGGAGTATAGTGCCGGTTGCCGCAGTAGTGCCGTTTTTTTTGGCTGACACATACCGGCATTACTGAGGGATCCCTACGGTACAACATTTTGGCAGCCGAACCCACCTCCTGGAAGTGACTCCTTAGGTAGTGTATCGCCGCGAGAGAAAGCTGGTCCTCGTTAGTATCGCTCAGCTTCTGGTGGTACGTCATCAACTTGTTCTCGTCGAGAAGCTTGTGCGAAACGTGGAAAAGAAGCCGGTTCTTGAGGGCGCACTCTGGTCCGCTTTTGCCAGCTTCCTCGGCCTGTCAGCGTTTTGGGTGGGTTCGCACGAGCACGAAGCGTTGGTTACAGCAGACGAGTGCTACGGTGAGGGCGGCACATTATCAATAAGGCCTTCGGTTTTCGACGCGTGCCGCGATAGGGATACTGTACCTCTTTTTGACTGGTACTGTACCTCTTTTTGACTATTACTTGTTCCTCTTTTTGATTAGTACTGTACCTCGTTTTCACTAGTACTGTACCTCGTTTTGACTAGTACTGTACCTCTTTTGGACTATTCTAGTACTGTACCTCTTTTGGACTATTCTAGTACTGTACCTCTTTTGGACTAGTATTGTACCTCTTTTTGACCATTACGGAAGACCATACCAATCAGGGAAGAAAGTACTGAACTATGATATTATCGCGATAAAAATGAAAGCGCGTACCCTAGTGGGGAGGGGGGAGAAGAGCCTGCGTAGTGACCCTGGGTCTGCGTTATGTCTAGGGAGGGAGAAGGAGAAGAAAAAGTGCGAAGATCATGGATGGGACGAGCAAAATAAAAAAATGTGTATGATCACAACCCACGATACACACAAAAACCTATATATTCCCCATTTTTTACTATGAACCATGCTTTAGTCTTCATTAATAGGTTAAGTTCCCCCGTAATAGTACTGTACCTCTTTTTGACCAAAAACGGTCCTGGCTGACTGGGCTCCTCAATCGGGGAACTACGTACCCAAAAACGTTGGCCCACCGTTTGTGTTTTTGGTACAGTATTTCTGATCGACAAGGTTCCTCGAACGAGAAACTGCCCGATGTCGTTGGGGTCCCGTTGTTTTTTGCTTGTTGTTGATGTTTCTCGTATTATGATACGTAGTTCATGGGGTTGTTTCGTCGGGTTAAGCGTGCAACGTTTCTCAAAGCCAGCTGTTGGGGTGAGGTTTGAAGCTCCTCGAGTCAGGAGCCTCAGGAGATTTAGATGCACCCCTACCGTACTATTAGTGACGCGTTCTACGATAGAGTTGGCACTTTTTGGCGTTTTCATTTCCTGGATGACGGAGCTCCTTAACCCAAAATCGTCGGAATGTCATATTATTTCGAAATATTATTTTTTTAAATAGATGGGCCATGGGTTTGCTCATCGGATCGCGCTTTGAGTTTGCTCAAAATCAGTTTTTGGGTGGGGTATAGAGCTCCTCAAAAGAGGAGGTTCAGAAAAACATGCTGCACCTCTATCGTAGAATGCGTCTAGTGTTGGAATGATCTTTGCAGGGGTGAAAGGGATAATCCCACAACACTTCCGCGAATGTGTCGCGTGTCCTACATAACATGTCGAACATCTGCATGTAGTAGTAGTAGTAGTAGTAGTAGTAGTAGTAGTAGTAGTAGTAGTAGTAGTAGCACGCTCAATATAGGGCGGGCTCCTACCTTGTCGAACATCTGAATGTACCAGTAGCAGTAAGTAGCAGCACGCTAAACACAGGGCAGGCTCCTACCTTGTCGAACATCTGCATGTAGTAGTAGCAGCACGCCAGATAAAGGGTAGCCTCCTTTGGGCCGCCGATCGATTCCAGCTCCTGCATCGTATCATAGCAGACCGGCCGATGACACCGGTTCACGAGAATTTAAGCAATGTTAGGTTTGCATGACAGATGAGCTTTCCTTTGGAACTGCACCCACGTTTTGGGGGAGAAATTACTTGGAGATAGTGTGGAATATTTTTTGCAGCGGTAAAATATTTTCGATTTATGGCCAGAAAGGGTGTCGAAACGTCCGCCAGCATCTGAAAGCGTGTGTTGAAGGAATGCTGTAAAAGAAACGAGCCCTTGAGTCCACCAGCGCTTTTCGGAGTCACTCGTGTGTGAGGCTCAAACACGTAGCATAGTCGTGTGACGCAACAGCCGTGCGATAGCGAGAAGGATGCCGAGTAAATGAAAACCTAGTTCCCAGATACAGTAGTGGTTCCTCTATATTGCCGGTTGAGTAGTGCCGGTTTCCCGCTATAGCGCCTGCGAAATCGCTTAGCACAGATGGGAGCAACCAGTAGTGGTAGTATGCGGAGTAGTGCCGGTTGCCGCAATAGTGCCGGTACTTCCGGCAGGCACATACCGGCGCTATAGAGGGACCACTTCAGATGGTAACCCCTCTGCGTACCGTTTCCAGGCGCAGAGCTGCGAAGAAAAGCAGAGTTCGTAGCCGGCACAAAGCGACGAAGCAAGCACCGCCAGCGCGTATTGACCATGCGTACATCCAACGTAACATCCGCGTGCTGAACCTCGAACCGCGGGCGATCTCGTCTCAGCAAGCATAAGTTTCCATCTAACCCCGTTACTCTACCCCCCTTACCTTGTACGCATCGATTGCTCTTTGGTAGTTCCCTAGGTGAAACGAGCAGTAGCCTAGCCACATAAGGGTGTCCTCCAGCGTTTCATCTTCCGCGGATCGGCGGTTGAACTCCAGCAGTGTTACGGCACCGGTGAAATCTCGAAGCTGAGGAAAACACACGCACACGACAGCACAATAATGATGTCTCGGAACAAAGCGAAGGTGGGTCTACTTCGTGGCGGTTGGAGGTTTCACAGATGCTCCCAGCATAAATCATTTCCCTGGGGTATTCTTCCACTCCAGAGTGACTGGAGCCTGTCCTGTGACCACGGACTTGATCATTCGAGTTAATGTGAGAACAACAACAACAACAACAATACTCCGAGTATACTGGGAGTATAAGGAAGTATGTAGTATTGCAAATACTTGGAGTATGAAAGTACAGCGGCCAATATACTGCCAGTATTCACAGTACCTTCAGTGCTTCCCCCCGAGGGTACTTCGCTTTACTCCCCGCTACTAGAAGCATCTGTGCAATACCCAGGAGCCCAGAAATACATGTAACAAGCCGGCATCTGTAGCGGGTCGTAAGCACCCTCTGGTTGATCAGGTCCCAAAATAATATGCGTTAGCGGTGAGTGAGCTTTGACGCCTCAGGAATGTTGATAACAAAAACATCACCACGTCCCAGAGCTCTGATGTGTTTTTTTTGTTGGGCGCGAGGGAACCGGTTTGGAGAGACCCAGATGGCCAAGAGACATCCTCGTCAGGGTCTTTGGCCGCCGTTATGTACAACGGGCCCATCCAACCGACCAATTTCAGCGTATGAGGCCTCTGCCAACTATGTATGATGCGACTGTTATGTCTGCCCGTGGATCTTACTACTGCCTAGAGTCGCCAGCACAGCATTACAGTTTCCTGCCACAACATTTTGTTAAGAACATACTAACCCAGTCAGCGGCAAGTACTCTGAATGCCTGGCCTCCTCGAACTGGCTTGTTGTCAAGAGCTCTTTGCTATGCAACATTGGTAGATTTACGTCTCAACGGCCAGCCAAACAGCAAATGCGCCAAGCGACAGCGCGGTTCGGTAATTCGTCACAGTGCGGCACGCCATACTACGCCGCAGGGAGGGTGGCACGTGGGCTCTATCTTGTCCCACACGACGTGGAATTTGCTGCTGTCGGCAAATTTAGGCGACGACAACATGGGAATCGCGCTTGGAGGTGTCCGCAGTCGTTTTTGACAGCGTCTGTCCTGAATACAACCTATTAGGCTTGTTTCCCTCCTGTTTGTTGCGAAATGTTGGGGTGCATGCTGACTTTCTTCGATTCATGGACAAGATTGCTTCAAGAACGAAATAGCTTATTTCCCGCACGAATTTACGCTATCTGGAGTACTACATTAGGTTCGGTGCGTACAACAAAGTAGCTCGACCCTTCATAGCCTATTTTCTTGCGCGTACTGTACGTACCTTGACGTAATCGCTGAGCTCCGGCATCTTCTGCTGCCCCGGCGGCCCCTTGGTCTTAGTCCCCTTGCCTGTAGCCAAACCGCGGTAGGCGAAGGTGCAAGCCGTCATTGAGAGGCGTTGACGGTTTCATATGGCGATCTTGAGGGTTACACGTGACGATTGAGGGTTACGGGTGACGATTGAGGGTTACACGAGACAATTGAGGGTTATTGACGGTTACAAATGACGATTGAGGGTTACAGGTGACGATTGAGCGTCACCCGTGACGATTGAGGGTTATATGTGACAGTTGAGGGATAGATGCGACGATTGAGGGTTACGCGTGACGATTAAGGGTTACACGGGACGATTGGGGGTTATTGAGGGTTACACGTGACGATTGATGGGTATGGAGGGTTACATGTGACGATTGAGGGTTTCTCGTGAGAATAAGGACCACACGTGACGGTTAAGGGTTACAAGTGACGATTTAGGGTTACACGTGACGATTGAGGGTTACACGTAACGGTTGAGGGTTACACGTCACGGGGGTGATACGTGAACTAATTGTCTTTGTTGACTCGAAAGGCATTTTATTTCTTCACAAAAACGTCGGCTGTGAGTTCGACACGTTGACTGGTCGATACTGAGCTGTGCAAGCTGCGCGGTACGCTAGCCACGCGTGTTCCATATTTATCGTATATAATCCTTGTGAAATTTGGAGCAAAGGCGGTGGCTTCACACGAGATTAGTTCACAGCAAGGAAAAAGATTGCTCGATATTCGCCTGGCGTCTAGTCAGCGTCGTGTCATAATAGACCAGTTGGAGTTGCCCTCTCTGCCAGTTAATTTGAGGAGAAACTGGGGCATCGGAATCAATCACGGTTCTAACGAACCCCTTGCCAAAGGGAAAGCCATACTAAGGAGCACCATTCGAAAGCACCATGCGATATGGAATGTTGGAGTTCTTCAGAAAAAGCGCAGGTCTAAAATCGATGTATACGCGGGATGCTGTTATCGTACTTGACTGCTCACTCGCATTTTTAATAGATTGGGGGATCTGATTTTTTTCCAGTAGGTGTCAACGCGTATCGGCGCAGCGTTCAAGTATGGGTTTTTCATAGCAAGAGGTTAATATATAGCTGTATCGAACGAGCGCCGTATCAAATACCACATCATCCGCACGGAGTACGGTGCCGTTTCTGTCAACCCGAGATCTTCCACCGCCTCTTTCAAGAAACCCACCTCGACCGAGACGTGGCTGATAGCAGTCGAAGACACAAGCCACTGCCTCAACGTCGCTCAGGATACAAACAATTTCTGCTATTAGTAGTCGGGCAGGAACAATTCCTCACAGGGCCGTCCCCACCCGACTTGCAGAAGTTATGTTTTCCCTGAGCTACGTTGATACAGCGATTTCAACTGCTAAGAGCCACGTCTTGGCCGGGACAGGTTCCCTAAGAATGGAGGAGGAGGGTCCTGACTTGAGAAAGATAGCGCCGTACTCCGTGTGAGTGTGGTCTTTGACGCGGTTCCCGTTCGATACAGCTACTGGATGAGCCCCTGCGCTGAAAATACCCTGAACGCCACGCGCTTGCTTGTAGAACGCTGCACCGGTCTGCATTGATATATTTATTGGCAAAAGACGCAACCGACAATGAATATGTAGTCAACTGCGTCATCATCCTTCCTTTTTCAGGACATGCGCTCGGACTCACAGCGCAAGTCCATTTCGGAATTGACCCATTTGGGGACGTGCGATCTTACCCAAACCCTAACTAAACCTATCCCTATATTACATTTCGTTGTCCAGTTTTCCAACGCATGACATCTCCGCCACTGGGCGGTGGGCGGAGGGTACCGATACCTACTATTATAATAGCAGTACGCACCGCTATGGACTATACATAACTTAAGTTAATAATATAAAAGTTAAACGATCCTTACATTTACGTCCAACGTGGTATGCGAAGTATACTATTGATACTACGGTAGTGGTCCCGCGATAGTGGTGGTATGTGCCAGCCGCGAATACCGGCACTATATCGGCAACCGGCACTACTCCGCACAGTGCCACTATAGGTTATTCCCATTTGTGCCAAGCGATTTTACCGGCACTACTGCGGCAACCGGCACTACTCAACCGGCACTGCTGAGGGACCCCTACTGTACTACTTGAACGAGGTACCTGGTACTCTGCAGTAATAGCATCGCGTATAAAACAGTTGCAGTGTCAGTGCAAGCTGAGTCGACCCCCCCCACTCACCTATAACAGCATCTTCGTGGAAGTGCCACTATAGGTCCCATTGGTGCCAAGCGATTTTACCGGCACTACTGCGGCAGCCGGCACTATCCAGCCGGCATTGCTGAGGGACCCCTACTGTACTACTTGAACAAGGTGCCTGGTACTCTGCAGTAATAGCATCGCGTGTATAACAGCAGCAGTTTCAGTGCAAGCTTAGTCGATCCCCCCCACTCACCTAACAGCATCTTCGCGGAAGTCTTGGCCTTAGCTGTGGGGGGCGCCCTCGTCATCATCTTGCTGCTTGTGGCTGGATCGGACCAGATCTACTCACAGCAGAGATTTATTTTCTTCTTGTTATCAACCGTTTTTTGTTGTGCTTTTTTGCTTTTCGACGATCTTTGTTTTTTTTTTTTTGCGGTTTGGGTCTCCAAACGTGTGCTGCTCCGAGCAGCCTTCGCTCTCCAGATCTCCACACCTCTATACTATATCAGAGCTGAAGTTCACGCTCCCGTCTCCGAAATCCAAGAACACCGCAAGCGGGGGGTTCCGCAAGCCTCGCCTGAGGCTCCGCGCAAGAGGGGGACAAAGCAGGTACAAAAAGTATCCTTCTGGAAGGATGGATCCGAGCGCTATGTAAGACAAACCCTGTCTCGGAGAGAGAGTCTCGTGTGCCAAAATTGTACCCAAGACAGCACAGGAGCTCTTCGGTGACTCTGCCCTCGTCAACCACGGCGTATTCTACGCGTGCGATATCTAGACGTGCGATACGGCCGCCGCCGCCGCCGTGTGTGCCTTTGGTCTCAAATCAAGATGAGCGTTAATTTGTGCGTAGAGATTATGAGGCGTTTTTATGCCGGGGGCGCCTTTACGTTGTGCGGTGGTGATGGTTGAGTTTTTTTCCAGCCGAGGTCCCAGTTGAGAGAGCACCAGGCACCAGCTATCGGCATCTGAGACAACCACGACGCCTGACCTGCAAGACTCTGTTCGTGGTGTACACAGCAGCAGTTGTGTATCGACACAACAGACAAATCGCGAAGTGTACCCGAAGGAACTGCGGGATGGAAACGAGTGTTCCTTTGGTACTTGCGTGAATAGAAGACTTCCCCTGCAGTACGTAAAACTGCAACCTACGGCCTTGCGGGCCGGTATCACCAGATCACCCAGCAGCAGCTGCAGCGCCAGCTACCAGCTATAAGATGCCCAACGGAGCGTCAGTCGCCAACCCGGAGGATGGATGCGAGCCAGGGACAGGAATTGCGGCGAAAACGTTCATCAATCACGGTGCGCTTTGCGGAGAATCTCGTCGTGTACCTGCTGCTGCTGCTGCTGCGTCCCCTCTTTGTGAACCCCCTGCAATCATGTATAATTCGTACCAGTACCAGGTACTTTGTACCTGGTATGATATATGATATGATTTGTTGACAGGCTTCGTGCGTGTTTGGCGTGTAGTGTGTCGTGTGCAGCACGGAGCAGCTACTGCAGTACAGTACCGGTATGCGACATTTGTTAAGAATTTGGCAGTTAAGAATTTCAGGCTGAGTTTTTATGTATTTTAAGAATTTACAGCTAAGCATTTGTGCTCAGCAAGGACGCCACTCTAAATCCTACATAATAGCCTTTAAGAGCCTGTGCTCAACGTTGACATCACAATAAGCCGCGAGCCTTCGCTAAAATAGGAGATTCTTAACTGCTGTCGCGTACTGTGCTAGTGCTATACTCGTAGTGCCGGTGTGTGCAAGCCGTAAATCCGGCACTATAGCGGAAACCGGCACTACTCCGCATGCTGCCACTACTGCTTATTCCAATGTGTGCCAAGCGATTTCACAGGCACTGGTAACCGGCACTCAACCGGCGCTATAGAGGGACCTCTACTGTAATGTACCTGTTGTGGACTACCTGGTAGGTCGTTGGGGCCCAGGTACAGCGACGTCAAAGAGACGAGATCGAGCTTATCTCACATCTAAAAAGAGCTTGCCGCCGTACGAGCATCTCCATTCTCCACGCGTGTCGCACACCTCCTTACATTGCAGTTGAGCCACATTCCCTATTCCAGCAAACCGGGGCTTCTTCGTGTTGTCGAAGATGCTGTAATTATCGTCAGTTTTTTTTCCGTCAGTTTTTCCCTATACTATAATCAAGATATAATCAAGTCCTCCAGGGGTTAATACTTATCGTGTTGTACGATGATAGTGTTACCGTCACAGCCCGTAGTGTAGCAGCAGCAGTGTACAGCTGCTGTATACTAACAACGGCCATCTCATGAGTGGAGCCCCACGTGAAACTTAGCCTAAAAAGTACCGGGAAATAAGAAATTCGACAGCTGTTTATACTTACGTTAGTGCGGGACACACCATTTTTCAAGGAAGAAATCTAGCCCTAAAACCATACTCTTCGTTCCTTATCGGTCGACCGGTATCATACCCCTTAAGCACAGTAGTACCTGGTACTATACAGAGTACAGTAGTACTTCTCGGTGTCGAAGATCGCAAGCAAGCTATGATATGACATGATTGACAGCTGATCGTAGTTAGCATGACAGCGGTTGTCGGTTTTCGGGACTGGAACCCGCTCTGTCCGGTTACCCTGGCCCTGGCCATCCTGACATTGTGTCGTGGTTGATGTATAGCGTACGGTCGCAAGTTTGGACTGCTGGCACCACTGCTGACTGCTGCTGTCGGAAACGCACCGGAAATCGCATTTCCAATTTCCCCCTGCTGATCCCACTTTTACAGCGATGTTCGGGACACCAACGTTGGTTCCCGTGTTTTGTGCACCAACACACATAGTTCAAGATAGGTGTGGACAAACAAACTAACCAATAAGTGGACCAACAACCCGACTAGCACGGGTGATGACGGTTCGCGCTTCGCGCTCTCGGCATCCGGCGGCTCCTCCGGAGGGCTGATTACATTTCTGCACCCCCGGGTGGGATCAGGTCCGGGTGGGATCAGGTCCGGGTGGGATCAGGTCCCGGATGGGATCGGGT
>JBBMKB010085607.1:0-11889 GCA_037833945.1 Alaria marginata
CTCGTCTAAATACTCCACAAAAAAAAAACACAACCAAACTGAGAACAGCGCTCGATTGCATCTCATCGAGGGCAATATCATGATACTGCCGGTACTACTGCTGTGCGTACATACAAAGAGAAAGATATTTCATGCCCGCAGTTTGTCCCCGAAAACGTTGGTGCAGTCGAGGTGTAGTTCGTGTTTTTCTCAAACCGCAGCCCCACCGCCCACCGCACTTGTAGCATGCAGATCAACAAGTACTGGTTGTCAGAAATGCATGATCCACAGGATCGCAGGATCTGATATCTTTTATCAACAGAAAATATCCAAGAGTAAAGAATGAGAGGCATCCAACAATGTCGCCACCAGTATTTACGACGCAATCCTGAGGCTACAAGAACCCTAAAACGTGTTGCCTCAGGTTCGCGATGTACCGTTCGAACCTTCAGCGGCGGTAGTAGTAGTAGTAGTAGTAGTAGTATACTATTCACTGGTGCTTAGTCAGTGGCCAAGGCCTGGCGTCTCACAGCTCACAGCAGTAGTATCCACAAAGATCGCAAGATATAAATAAGGTCCCCTATCCCCTATTAATATTGTAGTGCAGAAGCCCAACCTCATCGTAATGGAAACCCAGAGTCTTCAGACTCAACGAGCGGGCAGAGCCAACACCAGAACATCAACAACTTACGCTGGGTGTACAGGAGATGTTCACGGAGGAAGAATACTTTGCGCTGCCCTCTTGCAACGCCAAACACTGCATATGTTCGTACGAGGACGGCAACGAACAGCCAAGGTGCGTCGAGAGACAATGCCACCAGAACACCGGGGTACCAAATACGAGTGCAGAGAGGAAACATTACAACAGCAGTTGGATCCGAACAGCGTTATTCATGAATCGTGGGCATCTGCAAGGGTAGTGTCTCTGTCGCATAACTGTTGAGCATCATAGATGGGGCCGCAGGAGACTGTTGTCATACCTGGTATGGTCTCTATCCTACCCACCATGTCGGGAGGTGTGCAGCTCGAAAAGCACCAAGAATTGCTTCATTTTTGCCGCAGACGAGCTCGAGCTCAGGGCTCAGGGTCTGCTGTCCTGTCTAGTCATGTTTTAAGCCAAGAAAAGGCGTATCATACCGCCACTCGTTACGTGAAGAAGAGAGCATGTGCAGGTTCGATGTGCCGGTCCCATTGACGGTTGTCTGTGGATAAATGCCCCACCCGACTGAACAAGTGTCTGGCCACAAGGATTTGTCAACCTCCTCGGACGTGTGTACGTATGATAGACGAGAACAAGTGTAGTCGACCTTCAGCGTAACGGGTGTTGTCGATTGGCGCTCGTAAAGTCGGCTTGCGATGTTCTTGACTGAAGGTGAAGGTGTAGTCTACCAAAAGACTACTCGACTCGTTTATTAACAGCGTTTGAGGCTCTTTGCTCTTTTTTGACGTGGAAGCATACCACGGCGGCAGTGGCAAGCTCCTGCAAGAAAACACCAAAACGTTGCTAGTAAGTGTCAGCCCCAGTGCTGTTTGGGCTCACCGACGCCCTGACCCAATTTCCCAACACCCCTTGCGTCTGGCCATACTCACCACCAAGTGGCACTACAGTATACCAGGTATACGTTGTCGACTCAACAACACTTTACCAGTACCTTTGGTACATTTTTCAAGTGTGTACCAAGTATAAAGTACCAGTACAATGTGTATTTTAAAATACTCTGTCGACTCACGCCTTTCGTTGTTTCCCGTGTTCAACAACCCCCTCAGGCTGCTCGTGGTCAACGAGACACGGTTGTTCTCGCTGCGGGCCGGCCTCGGTGCAGCAGGCGATCGCTACGGCCTGGAGCACCTACCTGCGGAATCGATCCCGGCCGGCGCAGAGCTCGTATCATGCAAAGTTGTTCCCACGCGCCGTGGTGGTGGCGGCAGCCCGCGCCATGATGCCCCGTTGTCGTCACCACTGGGGTACGGCACGCTAGGTATGGTGTGTCTGGCCATGCTCACCCCGTCCTCGGCAGGGTCGCCGCCGTTAGATCGCGCGACCAAATCGGGTGATGCGGCCTGCGGGCCTAGCTTGCGGCCACCGGCCCCGAGCTCTACAATCCCGGCAGCAGCGGAGCCCCGTGCAGCCTGCACCGCCATACTTAACGTGTACTTGTTGGGGGGCGAGAAACGCTTCGAGGTGGAGAGGGCCCTCCAGCGCCAGCCGCAGCAGCTGCATCTGTCCTACAGCCCGGCAGGGGTGGCTCACGCAACGGTGTGGCGAAAAATATCGTCTCCGAGCTTCGATGAATCTACACCGCCATCTTATGCGGCCTACCGCCGCCGAGTAGAGCGGGGCGATGCCGTGCTCGTCTGGGACCAAGACGGTGTCGTGCACGGGTACACGCGGTGGGACGGCTTCCAGGAGGCAGATGATGGAAGAGGAGGCGACGGGAGCAGCGGCGTCAGTTGCGGGGCCGTGCTCGCGGCGGAATCTCGGGAGAGTTTGGAGGCGCTGATCCCGGAGCTGAGAGTCATCGACGGCCCAGTCTTCAGCCTCTCGGTCGAAACTGTGATCGGAGGGAGTCGAGCACGGCGAAGACAAGTGATGGCCGGGTGCGCGGACGGCGCTCGCCGTGTCTCCCTCAATGTTTCCAGCGGCAGGAAAGAAACTACCGTCGGCTTCGCCAACGGTCCGGTGTCTGCCGTAGCACTCAACACTCGCCCCCGCTTGCTGCCGTTCGACCGGCACGCCGACGACGGCTGGGGGGGTGACGTGGCCGGCTTTGCCTGCACGCGGCTTGGTATGGTGGCGTGGCTCGTGGAAGGCGGCGGCACTGGCGGTGTTGTTGGCGAAGGGCCTCGTTGGGAGATGGACACGCCACCGCTGGCAGATGCCGACAAGTTGATTTGCGTTGGCTGCGATGACTTCTGCCGTGACGGCTCGACGTCCGTGGCTGTTGGGACATACCTTGGCAAGGTGAAAGTGTACAGCGCTGCTGCTGCTTCTGCTGCTACTCCTGCCGATGCGCGCGATGATCTGGAGGAAGCAGGCGCTGAGCAGGGTGATCAAGTGCTCGGCGCCACGTGGGTAGACGAGGACGAGGACGCACACCCTTGGCAGGGGGACAGCACTTCGCCTAGGACCTCTGGCGCGGATCGGTACTATCGGGTAACAGACAGGTTAGGCGCCCGCACCTCTACAGGCTCGCGACTGGTGGAAAAGTGGCGACGAGATGTACCGCATCCGGTATTCGGTATCGTTTCGGGGGATTTCAACCACGACGGAGTCAATGAGATGGTCGTGGTGACCCAGTACGGAGTTCACGTGTTTCGCCCGGATTACCGAGAAGAGGCGAGTCGGTTTGCGAAAACGTTGCATACGCTCAAAACGCTCCAGCCAGATGACACGGACTCTATAGCCTCTAGAAGTGATGATGACGCCATTGGCGTTTCGGTGTTGGGAATGGAAATCCACAATGTGGGCGCTGCTGCTGGTGGCGCACACCTTCATCGGACATAGGAGTGGGTAGACGAGTCGGTCCCTTGGGGCGGGGAACGAAAAGTAGGGAAGGGGAGGGTGATGGAGGAGCTGTTCCATAGGATGCATTTAAAATTTAACTGCAAAGCTTTTAAATTGAAGTATGATAACGCCAAAATTCGAGTTTTTTTTTGTGTGTTTGTTACAGCCGTACTTTACAAGCACGTCAGCTGTGAGTTCGTTTTAAATTCCTCGTGAAAGGTACCACGCCGCCCAGTACTGCCCTTGGTAGTACAGGCTGGTTCAGATAAACTCTGACCGGAGAAGTCAATCACATATTACGCGTGCGGTACTGAGCCAAATTGTACAAGCAAGGTACATCGCAGTGATCCCTAGCAGTAGGCGAAGCCACTGCTGCTGTCGTCGCTACATTTGTTGTTGGGCGCGATTGGCGTGTCCTAGCAAGCTTCCTGTGTAACCATTGTTATGCCTACAATTTCTTCACGTCGGCCGCGGATGTTGTGCTTCTTAAATAATATCCGGTACGTTTTGTTGTGTCCCTCGTATCTCCACCGCTGCATACGGTATGGGAAGTTGAAACCTACCGGTGATCGACCCGGTCTCCTACAGCTGTACAAAACATCAGTCACACGCACACGACATCATTTTCACGCCCCAGAGTAATCGCCTGTCTTCCTACTCAGAGACAACTCTCGGCGACGTCGCCTGCTTCCCACGCGTAGATAGTATCCAAACAACTGAATGCGTTGTTGCCCGCCCTCGACTTCGGCGGCTTAAGCTGTGTGTTCGCGTTGGGGGAACTAAAAATGCTTTTGGATAAAAAACACGAAAACGAGACACTCCAATTAAACTGCAAAACCAATACCTGGTCGTATTATATGTGAGGAACCCAGAGTTCGAGCTCCGCGGCGTGTCGTATGCCACGGCGGTAAGGCGGGTAAGGTTGTGTGAAATCCACCAAAACTTGGAAACACGTGCAGTCGCTGGGATGACACTGTGCGGAACCGGACGCTGAAAAATCGCCAACAAGAGAAATTCCGACGTTTTCGTTCGCCAAACGGCAGTGTTACACCTACCGTCGGGAGGTTAGAGCTCCCAGGCGGTCCCGGCCGGGCAGACGCGCTTCCAAGCGACCGCGCGATCCCAGCAGCCGATCCGCGTACTATCGGATAAACCTCCGCTGCATTGATGTGTGCTTGTATTACAGTTCCCAGGCAGCACATACTCCTTAGACGTTGCCAAAATAAACTCCGCAAAACCCCGCCACGCTACAATTCTCAGACGCAGTGAGGCATGATGCATGCACGCCATCGTTGATTTCTCGCACTCCTTCCACACCCCACTCCATGCGCGAACAAACCACCACTTAAACTTTTTACTACCGCAAAGCGTATCCCATCCAAACTTCAAGTAATTTGTCCCCAAAAACGTGGGTGCAGATCTAAAGCGGTTAACTTAACTCCCCCGGCCTCCGCGCCTTATTCAACCCTAAAAAAACGATCTACGGTCGATGCTCTACGGCACTCTCTGGTTTCGCTACAAGGTTTCCTTCGGGTCTACAACCCGAACCCTCGCAAATACTTCGTATACCATTATTCTTTACGCTCGCTGCATTCGCCGGCGCGCCTTGTGCGTGATGGACCTCAGCGAGGCCACAGCTGCAGTCGTCGGCCGCTTTACCACGCCCTTGGGTGTGCGACGTGCTTTCTGTTCCTGTGAAAAATGGGAGAGAGGACGGACGGACGCACGCACGTGTGGGATACGTGGGGCGAGGCGTGGTGTAATAAGAAAAACAAGACTAAAGTATTGTAGCGAAGGTGGCTGGCTCACTAGCCGGGATATATCTCAATCCCTTAGCTCTATTTACGAATATTACACAAGATACGCAAGCGGACGCAATTTTGAATTCTTAGAATGCCGAAGAAATGCATGTCTACTTCGCGTCGGAATTAAAGCGATCCGTTGCCTCGATCGCCTCGCCCCTCCGTCCATATTGTGCACGTTGCGATGAACCTTATCTAATGAAACAAACACACACTACAGTAACATCAAAGAGTGACGTAATCCACGGATTTTACATACAGTATCCCTGGTATACAACAGTCCTTGATTTTCCTTTACCACTTAAAAAACGCGGGCACGCGATGTTTCTCTCTATATGGATGGCTCTAGTTTGGTGTAGTAAACTAGGTTGCATGTCGGTGTGCGCACGCTGCTTTTCTGATGGAAGCATCGCCCCGCCCGGGACGCACACAACACCTCCACCGGCCAAGCCTACTTTTCCAGGCGTGACAAAACTTCAACCATCTCGTCATTTCATCGTCATGCTAGCATACTGGCTTCCCCAGTGGCTCAGTTGGTAACCTCGTAAACCTTCTGAAGGCTATGCTGCGAGTTCGAATCTCTCGGGGGTGAAAAAAACGCAATTAGCGTGGAAAGCGATACTTTATTCGTGAGTGAACAAAATTCGACTTAAAAATGCTGACGAGGGAAAGGGACGGCTGAACCCCTCTCGCGATAAAAATGAAGGCAAAAACCGCTGGAGGAACGGTGGAGAGAATTCTTCTGTGTTTACCTTCCCCCTGTGTGACCCCGGCTGGTGCGTTCAAACATCTGGCGCCCAGAATAAATGGGACGAAAACGCACACACCCGGGAAGACCATCAGACTATTATAACACGAAGCAGTCCGGGCTGCTGGGGTAGGTAATGTACGACACGCGCGCAGAAAAAATATAGACGTACGGCTGCACGCTCGTCCTGGACGCTTGATAAGATCGTGCTCGTCGTTTTCGGTCGCTTAAACCTGGGCCCCAAAATGCTTCATAGCAATACTAGTCGTGCTTTTGCCGCGGGAGATGGTATGGAGTGTGTATATGATATATACGTGTTTACACACCACTGGGTCACGAGCAGGCTTCTTAGATTTTTCTGCTGCCTCACCGCAGTGTACTTAAAATTAGAGCACCACGTGTTCTATTCGTAGCGGCGTTGCGTTCCAATAGAAGATTGACACGGCACATACACAGCCTAGTTCGTCGGCGCCAACTCTCAGCACTGCAGAGATCTTATGGTTGTATTACTCGCTCTATCGGGGGTGCGTGGAATCAATTAGAAACCTGATTTTTATTTTTGAGCGGGGGGGGGGAGAGGGAAAAAACTGCAGTAAGCACAATAACCGCGACCACCCCTAGCAAAGCGGCGAGGGGTTCCAATGGCGCCCCGCCGCTAAGCCGCAGATCTTGGTCGGTAGGTGCGTGGATGGCATGAAGGTCAAGATTTCGCGGCGAACGACAACTTCGCAAGGCCTACCTGGTACACATCTACACTATACTAAACCACCGCAGCAAGCTATGGGACGAAAACACTTTAGCGTTCAGGCCTGTCAGACACCTGACAAATACAACGTAGCAGAAAATATTACCATAGGTTAACTTCGCACATCGCCGCCGCAATCCACTCTAAATAGTAATAGCAGCAGGGTAGGGTGCTCCTAAGCTAAACTGCAAGATTCGCACAGCTATATACCTGGTACGTGGACGAGCATAGTGACCTTTGGCCAAGATACGAGGATCCGCATGACAAAGCTCTCGGTCCCCAAGTGGAGGCATGGTGTTGAGGCTGATGGGTGGTGCGGTACTCTATAAGGCCACAAGAGGCTAGTAGAACCACGAACAAAAGTTGGTGGCGGTGACGAATGGGAGTGCACTCGCAATGCTAGACACTACGTTGCACTGTTGATAATTTATCGTTTAATATATTTTAATCGAGGAGACACCAGAAAAGCTTCAAGAGGTATAATATGGTCGCAGAGCAGACATCGATGCTAATTCTACACTAGGCTCTTTCTTCTGCTCCCGTCACCCAACGGCTGTCGCGAACAGCAGAAAAATGGAAAATGCGAAAATCTCCCCATCGCCGTCGGCGTATGATAGCGGTCTCAATGTTCTCGGTTCCGACGTCGTTGTCGTTGGATACCGGCGCCAAGAGAGAGGAGAGGATGGATTTGCAGTTCGGAGGGGGGGGGAGGTCGTCCAAGGCGACCTCAGTTAGGCACAACTGTGATTCAGTACCCTAGGTTTCGTGTGGGTCCCGCGATATTCTTGACAAAAAGAGAAAGGAGTGGAATGTGAAATCTGCACAAAGGATGCTACTGCGTCGGCGCTTCGTCTGAGGCGGGCCTCACTCAGACACGACAATGATAGGCTTCATGTGGATGCTGCAGGGGTATCGAAAAAAATACTCAAAAATGTGGCACAAGAGGTGCTACGCTGACGCTCGCTGCGCTTGTCCGATGCGGGATATAGAACCTGGGCGAAGGGTGCGACCCTAAAGTAGGTTGGAGCGCTGCGCTTGCCCAAGTGCGTTCCCACCGGGCGACACAAGCCATCTGTTGTAGTATACCTGGTACTGTTTGCACACCGTACGTAGCCCGGACAATAGTAATGCGTATACAAACGCCGGCACCCTCCACACGCAGCGCTTTGTTCACCGTAAAATCGTGCCGACAGCTACACAGCACGCAATCGCTGTGCCTTTACAATACGGTGCACCACAGCACAGCTATATCGCCATCTGCCGAACTTGATACGGTGCGAACAAAACGCAACACTCAATTGCGAGGCTGCTTTGACTCGAAAGCGAGGGCACGACTCTGCCGCATCTCGTCCCGAGGCGCCTACAGTAATAAAAATGCGAAAAGATTACCGTCCGGGCCGACTTGGCTTAAGCGTGCGACGAAGGCTGGGCTTCGCTTGCAGTACAACTATTACTTATTACTACTGTATTTGTCGCCACGGTTTCCGTGCTGGCGCGACCGCAATTATTGGACAAAATCTGTTTCACCGTATGTTGGGTCTCCGTCTGGTTTCAACGAAATCCTCGGTCTCACAGCTGAGTTGTCTTTTTAGGTTGTATTAAATATTCGAACGCAGAGCGAACAGATACGCTCGGGGCAATAGGGATTGGCCTACGGCCGAAGCTGTGCATGTCGGTGGTATAATTCAGTCGCAATGCAGCTGTAGTGTATGCCGCCCGGGAAAACAGGGGGTAACCAAGCCTGAGCAGCGATTTTAAGTATTGACATCATTTTGTTTACATAGTTATTGATACCTCGACAAGTCTACAAGTCTACGTACGCCGTTTTGAGTGCACGAGCCTACGTACGCCGTTTTGAGTGGACGAGTCTACATACGCCGTTTTTAGTGCACGGGTTGTATACCCGTCGTTGGGACTAGGCTTTTCCGGCAATGTGCGCAACCCCGTCGAGAATGCGATGTTATGGCTGTTTTTGGGCTGTTGTGCCAACCCTTCCTGTTCCCACTACTCGTACATCATACTGCTGTACGTAGACACATCAACATTGGAAGAGTCATGTATATAGCACGAGGCGATAGTGTTCGGAAAAAGTAAAGCCCACTCTCCTATATTGGTACGTCAGCAAGCCCAAGACGCGCTAGGCATATAACATCTTGTACCGACTTCAATTCTTCGTTACTACTTACAGGTGTAGAAGAAGAGTTTGCCTCTCTCTAGGGTGAAGAATCAGTACGGACGGACGAAGGGTGCGCTGGATGTTGAGTAGAACGGGCGGTTTAATGTCAGGACAACCCACACTCTAAAAACGGGAAAACACGACGGGAAAACAGGGAGCTTTGTAGATAGCTGCCGGAAAAAATAGTCCGGTTCATGTACGGTATGGTAGCACCTTAACCCTTTTACAACATTGCAAAACAAAATCCACACGAAATCCAAGTAATGTGTCCCAAAAAACGTTGGTGCAGCCTAAACGGGCATACCATCTTGTAGCAGTATATGATAGCAACGATTAGGCGGTATATCATTAGTAATTTGGCTGGTGCTGCAGTGGTTGTGGCAGACGACGCGATCCTCCGGAATACCAGGTACCTGGTATCTGGTGCGCTTTTGTGTTCCCCCAGTCCAATCAGGGGCATTACCGAACGACACGATAACGCCCGTCAACTCACCGCACGGCCTGAAATTCCCAAACTTACGAGACTACTGCCCTACTGAGAGCTACTAGTGCTACGTGCCTGGTACAAAAAACACTATAATAGTTGACCCGGGAATGCTCCGTTCGGAATACGGCCTACCTTTCTTGCTATTTCACGCTCATCTTGCCTATATGTTCAGAGATAGCCACTACCTGCGCCGGAGATGGGCGCGTTAAACCTTTAACAACTGTAAACAAGCCAATATTAATCCCAAGTAGTTTGTCGCAAAAAATGAGGGCACAGTTCTAGATTAAAGGCGCAGCTCGATTATTGGCTGGTATTCACGCCATTTTCCCGGCACTCCTTGCCCAGGGGACGAGGTACGTGATATCACAGGTACCTTTTCCCTGATACAGCTGTATTATACCTGGTACTGTGTTACACCAGTATTTTAGTCAATACTACGCTACATCAGCGGCGCAATTAGGAAGATAATACATCACACAGCGCGCGCGCGGCAGCTGGTACTATTGCACTCCAGTGAATAGACAAAATAACGGACAGACATGGTGTGTCAATCATGCTTAACTTAGTGCTCACATTTGACGACGTACAAGGCGCGACTCAGGCACTGCCGCACGACTTGATTTTGTTATGGTTACGCACTTCGTTAGCTATAACACGAAGCGTTATTTTCGGCACGCGCCTGTCTCAGGTAGGTACGTTTTAGGCACGTGCCATCTGCACAGACAGGTACAGGTGTGTATGAACGTACACAGACTCGAGTCTTTTCTTACGTGCATACTTCAGAGAGAGACACGAGGAGCGTATCGACTATCGGTTGCCAACGTTTAGATAATGACCCCTGCTGCGCACCTATCTCCACATGAGTTAGGCCACCTGCTTACTCATACGGCATGCTTCACGGGCCTGGATGACGGCGGTTGTGCTCGAAAGTTGAAATTTTGAAGAGATTCAAAATATCACCAAAAAACTCAAATGGTGTCATAAAAAGGTTGCAAATGGTGTCCAACACATATACTCGTACTTGTCGTACAGTAGTTCTTGTTCCACAGAACCAGGTATGCACGAGACGGCTTGGCAAGCACCAAGCACACACGGCGGTCTTCTTGTGAGCTCTGGATGGAGCAAGAAGGCGGATTACACGCCTATGATACACCACTTGAGACCTCCAAACAAACACGATTCGATTATTCACACAGTAAAACGCGGAATGATTTTGACATTTTCACTACTGCTGTGTTCAAACGAAACAGTGACAATTGCGTGCAATCGCACACACGATTATTGTCTTATTCCACGCAATACGGAGTAGATAAACAGCCCATGAAGCGCGTGCACGGCCGTAGTTTTGGAGGATGGGAGAGGGTAGCCTCACGGTGAGCTCACGGTGTTGGGCGGCGATCGACTTTATAAGAAGTGGCATACTGCTGCACCTGCTCCTCCGAGCTGTAAATCATCCAGGTACAGCAGTATGTTCAAAAACCAGGTGCGAAATATGCATGAGCTCAAAACCTCCAATTTTTTCAACTTTTCTTTTTTTCGAGTTTGATACTGTACCTGGTACCAGTACGTGGTCCGGGTAAAGTATGCTGGTAATAATTCACGTGTAAGCCTAAATATAGCACGACAGGTGCAACCTTTCATGCGATGCTCGCAGTGCGATAGTTAGCAAAATAAAGCTCGTTCGTATGTATGTCTATGTATAATATGGACTCGTTTTTTTTCTGGCCTGTTTTTCTCGGGCGGCCGAGGGTTTTCCCTCTCGCTTTCGGCTGCGGGGCAAGCGAGGCACTCTTGGGTACATGCCGACACATGTCTGGATCCCGGCCGAGCTCCGTGGCGGTGCTCGGCGCATTAAACGTCGCTTAGCTGGCTCTAATTTACCAAGGGGTTGCGTTCCGCCTCCCTGAGCCGAGTAGGTCACTTGGAACACCGCAAATTATTTTACAAAAAAAATGGCAATTTTTTGTTATTTGTTTTCGTTTGTAAAAAAATGGCCCGTTACCCGAGCTGCGCTACCCTTGGACATTTTTTATTCGCCCGGACTCAATCAACCTTAGCAGCAGCAGCAGCAGCAGCAGCAGCAGCAACAACATACAGCAGCAGAAGCTGCAGCAGCATACAGCAGCAGCATCAGCATATACAGCAGCAGTACAGCAGCACCAGCACACATGTCGAACGTTATATTTGTTGCACCGAGGTTGCACGGCTGGTGTACATCTCACACCGTCTTGATGGGGGTCTTGCTGTTGTGGTCGAACATGTGATCGCCTCCTCTAAGCAGTCCCATTTGTGTTTTGCATGGAAAACTCAACAATGTTTTGTCATTTAAATAGCCCGCTTCCGCTCCCCTCTCACAGTATTTTTTTTTTTTTTTTTTTTTTTTGCTCATCCCATCTATTATCTTCGCAATTTGTCTTTCTCCTTCTCCCTCCCTAGACGTATCTCAG
>JBBMKB010085618.1:0-24760 GCA_037833945.1 Alaria marginata
CACACCCACCCACCCATCCACCCACCCACCCACTCACCAACTCAGCCAACCACCTACCTGCCCAACCACCGGCCTACCCATGTTTCGCACTATCGCGTTTACTCTAGTAATGCTGGATCTAAGCACGCAATCGTTGTTTTGCGTATTTTTCTGTTAAGCCTGGGCCGGGCGCCCGGGCGTTCCAGGCCGGAGAGGGCAAAGGGTCGTCGGCATAGTAACTTTCCGGCTGTCACACGTCACATACCTTGGGTAACGCTTTCAAGAAGAGGTCAACAAGGAGGAGAAGGGTGATGAGTACGTCACAGCGCTGAAGGCCTACGTGGTGGAAAGCCAGACCTGTAAGCGCCATGCTTGATTATGCCGTGCTCGCGGCAGCAGTGAACGACGTGTACTCTTGCGTGCAAGACCCGGATAGGCGGCTACCTGTCTATCCGCGATTTTCACGTGGACTACACGCCCTTCCTTGGTACCGCGACCAAGACACATTCAGGTATGGAACCTACTGACCTGGCAGTGCACCATGTAGGCCTCCGACACTGCCGCGTTCTCGTCACCCCCGCCGGTGCCGTGCTTTTCGTAGTCGAGATAGCTACTGTACCATTAACCTCCCCGGGCCGGGACAGGACGACGCTGAGGCCATCTACACTCCCCGGCCTCTAACATCTCTCAAGCCAGAAAATACCACGGCGGAGCTAGAAAAACCGTTTCCGATGACATGACGCTGCAAGAGCCGCTTTAGGCAACACATATTGTCCAATTTCGCTACACACAAGATTGTACCTACATGTTGTCCGATTTTGCTACACACAAGATTGTACCTACCGCTGTCTTTGTGACCCCTGTTCGCCGTACAAGAATGCCATACTAGCACATGTAACCTTGCTGTAACGGCCGTCCCCTATTTCGTTAAAAACATGTACGTCGTGTGATAACGAGCTTGTTGAAGACGATATTGAGACTTTCCCGCACTCTCCGTGACAGAGTCCCCGCAAGACGTTTGTGCGAAGCAGCGTAAGAAAATAGTTCCTGAACGATGACTTGAAAGCACGACTCAAGTCCATGCAGGTATGGCGCACGTTCTTTGTTTAGCTTCACTCGGAGTTATGCTCACCGCTGCCAGTGTGACCTCGACATTGATGAATTTTCCATGGAAGAACAACCTTGCAGTAACGGTAGTCCTCTGAGTCGCTGGGGAACAGCTGCTGGCAGTGTCTGCGTTCATTGGCCCTTGCCTGATTGCCGTATATTACATTTTGGTGGTTCTTTTATTACGTGTACTGTTTCGGTCCTGGGGATAGACGAGGAAACCTGTTGCGTACTTGGTTTTCGTGGGCCTTGGCTTTGAAATTGTGCGTTCTGACCAGGAGAGTGTGAAGTGCCTAGACGTCTTCCCTTACCGGTGTGGAGTAGGCTGAAGGTGGAAGGTAAGGCGTTAAGGAACAATATTCCAAAGCAGAGGGTGACTAGCGTGTCCTAGTGCGGTTCCCATGCCTGTCGCACCGCCAACCCTGTGTTTGTCCGGTCTGACGGTGCCTTGTGCACGGAGGACTACACGCCGTTCTTTGCTGCCGCGACCATGACACGGCCAGCACTGGACAACTGCAGAGCTATTCATGCACTAGACATGTCTCCCGCGCTAGGACAAAATCGTCACCCCCTGCCCTATATTCATCTTCTGCAGCGTGTAAGCTGCCACCGTTAACCTTCCCAAATCGGAAAGCGGATGGCGTTGGTGCCCTCTGCACTTTGAGGCTACGAATGTCAGCCTAGTAAGAGAATTCCGCCAAGCATTTCGAGGACTGCGAACTGGCGATCAGGTTCAAGAGCGGCTTGTGGCTTTGAAGGTGAGGCGCGTGGTTCGTATGTCCTACGCCCGCTTTTGTTCATACAGCTGGTATTGTGACCGCTATGCATCGACTAATACAATAAGGGAAACATGGCCTTGCTGCAACGGAAGTTCACTGGGAATATGGTAAACAGGATTAAGTGCAAAGTGTCGACTTCGAGGGCGATGCCTGTTGCAGTCGCGTGCAGATTTAATCAACCCCACCCTCGCACCCTCCCATCTACTTCCCCACCAATGCCCCCCCCATATAGGCATGACATTGTTCTTCGCAATCGATTGTTTCGGTGGTTTTGCCTCTCATAGAGCGGCGTGTGTGAGGTCGGTGATGTAGCATACAATGTTTGATATAACTATTAGATCCATTTCGGCTGTTATTCTACCTCGCTCAAGGCTTCCAGATACGAGCGTTGGACAAGCATGTTTCCTTGCTGCGACGGTGGCTTGTTGAACCGTACGGTAATAACACAGCACTACGTGTAACAATTTAAGGATGTGGACGATTCCTGCCATAGTTGCAGGTGCAACCCACCGACTCACCTCGACCCGCCCACCCACGATAGCCATATGTACTTGATAGTAGATATTCGTCGGGGTTTCCCTTCATGGAGGCTTTTGTGGTCTCAGGGATGTTGTACACGATGCGCAAAACTACTATTTATGATACTGCAGTAGTACCACTGCTGTTATATTCGTGCTATCATGAACGCTTTCTCGGGAAACTTCTCATGGGGGGTGGGTGGCGCTCCGAGGGCATCCTGGTCACACGCCCTAGTGGTGTGTTCATTCATTGTGCGTTCGTTTGTTTGTTGAACAGTAGCCTGTATTGGACCCAATGGGGGCTACGATAGGAGTAGGGCCTGCTTTTTCTGGGGGTGCTAACTTGAATAGGGGGCGTACCTCACCGAAAACCTTCATAGTGATAAGTATTGAAAGACTCGTGCTACGATAGAGGTGCACCATTAGTATTCGCCTTCTGAGGCTCCTTGCTTGAGGAGTTTTGTACCCCACCCACACACTGATTTTGGTTAAACTGAAAGTGTAACCCACATCGCAAAACAAGAATGCCATCTCGACGGTTCTGGGTTAAGTAAGGAGACCAGACATTCAGAAACAAGCATGCCAAACAATGCTATACTAATAGTAGTATTCCTACCTCTATTGAACTACTTGCCGAAAGTGCTATACTAATACAAAGACGAGCAGTCCCATGATCAGCAAAAACGGTTGCAAAACAAAAAGGCTATTCCGATGATGTTGGGTACTGTAGAGTAGGTCCCCAGTTAAGGACCCCCGTAGTCACAAAACATGTCGCCCAAGCGTGTTACTTTTACCGTAGCACATGGTATTGTTTCGCGTTTTGTCTGTTTTTACTTTTGCTTTTTTTGCGTATTGTGTTTGGTGATGGTGATAAACGTGGAATCGTTTTCCGTTTGTTTTTTGGCCGAGGCCTCGAATGTAACTCAAGCGTTGTTTGCGCCAGAGAGAGCGGAGGGCCTCACCATCATCCTCGACCGGGTCGGCAACGTCAGACGTGGCCACGGACGTGACGAAAGAAGGCGTTCCAGCGCGGAGGGTGACCAAGAAGTCCTAGTATGGAAGCCCTGTCTGGTGCACGGCCCCCTCTGTGGTTGGTCGGTGTGGCGGTGCCTAGCTCCTCGCGGCAAGCAGGGAAAGGGGCGGTGTGTAGTCCCCCGCACTTCGAAAACAGGACTACACGCCACTTGCTGCCTCGACCAACGCACCATCACATCAGACTGCCACTGCTCTGGCCGTTCATCTGGCACGCCCCCCACACTCTGATATCCCCGTCACCCCTCGCGCTTACAGCCTCGTCTTCGCCCCGCTAGCTGCCACCATTGCCCATCAAGAAACGGCCGAGGACGATGCTGAGGCAGTCTGCAATGCGCCTCGTTAGATGTATTCTCTATTATGGCCTACCCTAGTGGATCTCACGAACGAATGTACGTATCGACCCTTATCTATTGTATCGAGCAGTTGGGACTAAGCCTACGGCACGGGGGGTGCCCCCCCGATCACTACTGTACCAAGCGTGGGCCGATCAACGACTGACTACAATATTGTACGATTTGTTGGAGCAGCATGACTAACATAATCGATGATACGGTGGTTCATATCGCGAAAGAATTAAAAACAAAACTACAAGCTGTAGCCACTCGTGCGAGTGGCTTTGGGTTGCTGAAAAAGGAAACGCCTCCCTAACGCGGGCTTGCTTTCGGGGGGTATCATATATTGAATATGTATACACTCCCTGTGAGTACGACCTTCGGTGAACTCGTTGCGACGTTTTGGATCGACCAAGGCCTTCTATAACATGGGGATTGCTGACCAGGTTTTCCATGCGATAGACACGATCGTAGAGATAGCGCACGGCTGACACTATTGTGGGGCGTCGTGAAGACATCTCGCACAATGACCAAAGCGGTTGTTGCCCGAAACGCTATCGCACTCCCCACTATAGCTTCAGCCATATGTGCTCTCCACCATGCTTTTTCTTGCATATGCACCCCTGTTTTTTCTCAGCTAAGAACGCCTTGGTCACGCCCGCCACAAAGATACAGGAACACACCAAAGGTCGTACGTCGAAGGGTGTGCACGTTTACTCCGCCCCTTGAGCTATTTTCATACGCAACGACTGTACACAATAATCGAAGCATCGCTCAAGGAGTAGTAGGTATAGAGGACAACACGTCAAGTAGTACTACTGTGGTGTTGGCTTGCCTCGTGGAACATGCGGTCAATTCTGGAGTGCGCATACTGTTTCTGAGGCCTTTAACTGATAAACGCTCGGTGCTGGCTCTGAGAATAACTGCAACTGGAATCCGACGGACACATTCATGGACTAGGTATACAATACATAACCTACTAAGACACAAACTACGGTATCCTAACGGTATCGAGTTGCTCCTCAGCTGAGGAGTCAAAAACGTTTTCGAAACAAATATCCACCCTTGTACAGTAGTGGTACACGTCTACTCATTCGGCGGCCGGGTGTCATATTACACGCACCTCGGCGTCCACGAAGGCTATTTCGCCAACACGTGTACATACCTATGGCCAAAAGGAGCTGGTTGTCAATAACAAGCGAACAAGCGTCTATTCCGGTGAGCAAAAACCGGCCAAGGGTATAAAATAATTGCTTAGCCTCGTCTTGAACTTTTCACTGAGCCCCCCAATACCATTGTCGGAGCAGCCCGCATCTTCCGTTTCGGTAAGGGATTGGCCTTGGCGGCCAGGGATTTCCGCGACCCAACCTAGGTGGCGTTTATTGATATCCGTGAGAACGAGGAATCGAAGACCACCTCATCGCCCCCAAGCCCCCTTCCTAGCTCCCTGTCGATGTCTAGAGCAGCTGTGCCTAACCGTAAACATTGTTAAGAGTATCATAGCCCACAAAACAGTTCCGTTCCACCACCGGTTTTCCTGGTAGTCTGCGTTATCGCAACGGCGATCGCTGTATACCGAGGAAACTATTTACATACGCTAAGCACTTGCCGACAGTGGCAGCGACGACGTCGATCGTCATCGTATGCGAGGCGACAAGCGGTAGGTTGGGCCCAACGACGACATGACTATCACTAAGTTGCGCAGACATCTTCGAGCGTTCGTCAAACCCTTTTCAGAAACACCATCAACGATATTTCAAGCGTATACAGGAACTCCACGCCTAGCTCATGCCAGAATAATCGCCTTTATAGAGTTTAACCGTGCGTGCGGAGCCTAGCCCTGCCGGCAAGCACGAGTAGGTAAATCGCACAGCAAGTCGATCTGCCCCATGCATGCGAAGAAGCGTCGGAGGAGTAGATGTTTGGAACGACATTCACCGCAGTAATCGATCCAACAAGATCTAATGTTGAGGGACGAACTCATCGAAAACTTCACGACGAAGACGTTCCAGCGATGGCGTATTCCGAGATTGAATCGAACCCACCTACGATAGACGTAGTTCTGGACCCGATGGCGTGAGCAGAAGACGGTATGCTGGGAGAAGCGAGAGAGAGACAGGGAGAGAGAGAGGGAGAAAGAGGGAGAGATAAAGAGATAAACAATTCGCATACTGACGCTCCTATGGTCTCGACTACGGCTGTGGGTGAGGTTTACATCCGATTCCTGAAGTGAAGAGCCAGGCAGCTATCAAGTGTACGCCTGATGTAGCACCGGTCGGAAGAAGCGTCAAAAGAAATAATCGAAGAAACTGGGCTTCGCTGCCCTCGAGACACTAGCCACCAACACCACCCCCACCATATGTTCTTTTCATATCACGACTGGACCCATTTCTGCGGTTGACATCATCTCTGCAAAGCTAACGACGCAACGGGCGAAGGAGTTCGGGCGCTGATCATCATCAGATCTATCGACGACAGACGCGGTGCTTGTTGAGGTTTCTTGTTCAGCATATGACCACATGGGAATAACAATCAGTATCGTCGTGACATCGATTGAAGGTAGGGTGGGCTTGGCGATACTGACTCCGCTGCCAGTCTCCGGATTCTTCTCTTTGATCCCGCTTTTCCGTTTAGCAGGGTACCACACCGCAAGCAACGTCATATTCGCCGAGCCCACCCTTCCCGTTCCTACGGAGGTACCCATAACACAACTTCAAGCGATGCCGTTGTGTCGCCCTACATCGGCCACATCTAAAATATCACCCGCAACCACATCGGCTATCAAGAGGAGAATCGCCGGTATTGTCAAGCCGATCGGTGCGAGCAGATAGGGCATCGAGGTTAACCCAGCCGAAGACTGCCAGCAGAGCTACCACGACATACCTACCGTGCCTGCCCCTGCTCAGATATATGCGAGACCGATAACTGAAGATGTTCACCACCAAGGAGACAAAGCGGTGCAGTTGTCCAGGGCTTCGTCCTCGCCAGCCACAATGAACGCAGTGACATATACGTCTTGGTGTACAGCGAAGAGCGGTTCTACAACCAAACCTAAGGTGAGCCGCGCCGGCACACGATGGGCGGAGCGGCCCACCTTTGGTTCGGCTGTTGCTTCTCGCTTCCTGTACTATTGGCTGGTTTCATCATCTGGGTTTACTGTGGGTCGTGCAGATCAAAAGTCGCGCGAGGGAACAGCTTGGAAATCTTCGTAGTGAATATGTTCATCAATCTCTTTCGCGGAGATTCGAATGTACTATTCAGCCAAACCCCACTATCTGCTCCTGCTAGAATGTCCACTAAACCCGCTCAACCGATACAGTTGTCCGGGGTTACATCGGCCGCATCTCCTGTCGTCCGTGCAGCTGCATCAGCGAGCAAGAAGAGAACCACCTGTGGCGTCAAGCCGCTCGGTACGAAAACAGGGGAGATCAAGGCGATACACTGCCATACCGCCAGCACGGCCTCAATTTCCTCACCTACCTCGCCTGCGCCTGCTCGGATCCCCGCTTGAGCGATTGCTAGTGGTAATCGCCGCCAAATCGGTCAAGCAATGCTGTTGTCTGGTGCTACATTGTTGCGACTCACGCTGGACGTAGCGTTGACAGCGACTACTTGTACATTCGAATCGAGGGTTCGCAGTCATACCCCAGTTGAATCGCGTCGACTGTCCAGCGCGGCTCAGCTGGGGTTCGGCTGTTAGCCCGCGGTCCGCTGTGCTCGAAGCCGCTATCGTCACTGCGTCAAAGGTGAATCGTGAAGATGCAGCGCAAGCCAGCTACATAATTCGGTTGTCTTGATGGTAAATACGATCGTCGATCGCCTGCTTCGCGGAGGTCCGAGCGGAAGCACGTATGGAGGGCGTTTAAGTGGCGGCTGTCCAGCTTTGGTTCCGGGGGTTAGTTGGATGCGTATGTGTGCCGCAACGTGAAGCAAAATAGAGACGTGACGGATGTTGACGAACAGATAAAGGGTTTCATCCAACAATTTGCCTACAGTTCGTCATGTAGCCGTCGGAGGTTTATGTTCACCTCCAAAACACGCCACTGTCATTGCTGGCAGATCTACACGAAAACATTTCCCCCCTCTTCACTCAAACCTGTATTGAGCAATTCGAATTTTAAACGTCGGGTTTATTCTTGCCAACAAATGCACCTGCAGGAACAATATGAGATGTTTCCGATGTAGACCCGGACAACTGCACCGTTCGAACTGGTATACATGGTATCAGGGCAGGAGAAGGTACGATGGGCATGGCGGCAGTTATTCGTCTTGCAGTCGCCAGCCACATCTTGTTTTTTGTCGACGTTGTGGTCGTTACGGTAACCTCGACGTTGCCGGAGGTTGCTCGTATAAGCAACTGCAGGGGGGATACCATACGCAGCCGACGAGGGTCCGGACACCTGCACCACGTAAGCTCGGCTGCCTGGTGTCTGTGAAGAAGCAGGTGGCGCGGACTTCGCGATGGGGACTCTGCTGGAAGTCTCCGCCGTCGTGCCCTTGAACACGTTTGAACAAGTACCCGGCAGCCGCACTTCCAGCAGGGTCACCATCTCAAGCTCTTGCTCACTTGCTCCTGCGCGGGTTCTAGCCGAATCGGTTGACTAAATGCCATTTGATGGAGTTTCGTCGGTCACGTCTTTTATCGCCCCTGCAGCTGCATCGGCAACCAATAAGATGAGCCGTCGGTGGCGTTGAGCCGTTCGGTAATAGCACAAAGGCGATCAACGACAGGAAATGCTACCGGGGCCAAGAATTGTAGTCCGAGCCCGCCCTCAGCACAGCAGTCACTGCGAGACGGTGGAGGTGTCTGGGGCTGTATCATCATCAGCTCCGTCTACTATTGATGCGGCACTTACTTCGGCTTGTGTAGCACACAACAACATGGAACACAACAATACACCTGGCATGTTTGAGTCATTATCGGGTGAGTCACGTTGGCCATGCAATGGAAACGACGAGCTAGAATGCAGATAACAATGCTGGTTGTTATGCTGATGAAAAACTCTTGATCACAGTGGTAGATGTATTTTCGTCGAGAAAACGCCAATATAAATACCATATCTCGAACGCATTATATGTGTCCATAGTTCTTCACTAACCAATGTACTCTGCAGCATGCACGTGTCATATGAACCTCAGACGTCCGCTCGCAATGTTTATACTTTTCCTCATTCTTCCCGATACAAATTCAACGTACTGACTACATATACACCGAGCACCCACCCGGTAATGCTGACAAGGTCTTCAGGAGCAGCAAACTGGATATCCTCGGCTTAAAAAGGTGATTTATGGGTTGTGCATCATCAGAATCGATTAGAAAGGCAACCGCGACGGGGCGTCATGGATGATTGCCTCTCTGGAGTGGGCCGTGCTTAGCCCCAGCCGCCTCGAGTGCCTGTGGCTTTTCACGGCTCACACCATAGCGGTGATTATCCAAGATGTTCCGAAGCAGTTTTCGTCGAGATCGGATCGTGATGCCCACAAAGGACGCACCCAAGCCATCTCGTGAGGCCAAGGATAGCTGGTTTCCGCTTGTTTCAATCGGTTCCGACATTACCGGAAAAAAAGCGACCTTCGGCATATTGAACGGCGATGTCTGTGTATCTGTGGCAAACCGACAAAACGTTGCCAACAACGCAAATGACGGCTGAGTATTAGTTGGATAGTTTCGTGTGTATGCGGAGAGGAATGCATAGGGGTGACGATGGGTTGGCCAGGCACATTCTGACGTATGAACATGTGCCTGAATGATCGCGGGTTGGAACGTCAGCGTACTGAGTAGTTTAGGTTTGAAGACGAGGCACGTCCCACGAGAATCAGGCTAACTTTACAAAGCCGACCGAGCTGCCTCGAATATGATGGAAGCCTGCAAAGGGTCTTTTGGACGGTCATGCTTCGTGGTGTATGGGATATTGAAGTGTGTCTTACGTAGGGCGTGGCAGGTATATGGACTGTTCATCCTTCTTCAAATGTGAGTACCGGTTTGCTTCAAGCCAACCTGTCCACATCGAAAACGTTGATCGAATACCATTTTTATCTGGGTCCCATTGCGGTTGATTTCGTGCACTAACCTACCACTGCGCTGGACACGTTTGAAGGCGCGGGGCGCGATCCGATGGCACCCTGGCTATATGCGTTGGCAGCATGCTCACTCAATCGTTGTGAGTCCGTTTACATGGTGTATTTCGTTGTTTTCGCCGTATGAAGTTGTAATATTATTGTGTTTCATGATGCGTACTGGGTTTGGTGCTTGTGCCACGCACATATTCGTTCTTCGGTTGTTCTTGTTGTTGTGCCTTCGCCCGGAACACGGGTGTTCCCGGCCAGAGGTAGCAGAGGGTCTAAGCGTCGTAGTCTACTATCTCGGGAAAGTCGAACATGGCAGCTCATCACGTGACGAAAGAGACTGTGCCAGCTTGGAGGGTGACGAGCACGTCCAGTCCAGATATGGTGGCCCTGTCCGGTGTACGGCCATCCCTGAGGTCGCCCGGTTGGACGGTTTCTTTTCCGCAGCGGTCAAGGAGCGGTATATAGCACTGGAAGCTTTGCTCGCAGGACTACACGCCGCTCCTTGCTGCTGCAGCCAAGGCACAGTTAGGCCGGGAAACCGCTGCCCTGACTTTGCACCAGCGAGGGCCCCCACACTTTGACGTCCCCGTAACCCCTCTGTCTTTCACGGTTGTTTTCATCATGCTAGCCGCCGCAAGTTGAACCTATCCGAGCCGGCCGAGGACGTTGCTGATACCTTACGCACTCTGAGGTGTCGAGCGTAATCCTTGCCAGTGACTACTCTCTGAGAAGCTCGAGAGTATCGTTATTGACAATGATCTGGAACAGCTGCTTGAGACGACGGAGGTGAGACGCGCGTTCCCTCTTTGCTACACCCACGACTTCTGCTTACCAACCTTTTCGTCGTTGCTACACCCACGAGTTGTGCTTACCGATCAAGATGACCAGATAAGCTTATATTTGCTGCAACGGTAGCTTTCTAGTTCGCTGGGTCGTCGGACAACTTTACTATAGACACATTCTACGATAGAGGTTAACCGTTTTTTTTCTGAAGCTCTTCATTTGAGGAGCTCTATACCTCACCGAAACAAGATTTTAAAGCAAACTGAAAATGCAATCCGATGAACAAATTTGTGGTCCATCTACGCAAAAAAACAATATTGCAAAAATAGAAAGACATTCCGACGATTTTGGGTTAAGGAGCCCCGTCATCCAGAAACAAAAACGCCAAAAAGTGCTACCTCTATCGTAGAACACGTCTATACGGGTAAAACGCCGAACCTATATGATGGATTCCGGTCCTAGTTGCACGCAGAGTTAACCCACCCCCCCCATTGTTGTGATAGGTTTTTCATACTCCTATCATGGGGGTTTCCCAATCCCTTGGCAGCATGGATTGTGTCTGGAGGGGGGGGAGGTAAACGATATCCAACACAATCATTGCCATGAATTCCATTACCGTTGAGTTTGGTAGTGGGCGAAGCGTTCGTAGGAAACGTTTTTGGGGGGGAGGGGGCGGCCACAAACCTTGGCAGTCTGTCGGCGTGTTAGGCATATTTGTTTTCGTGTCACCATTCTGTTTTTGGTGTTGATCTATGACGTGGTGGGTGGTCAAGGCCTCTTTGTTTGCATATGGTAGCGTTTTCTTCAACATTTTGTAGTTTATGTTGTGTTTTTTTCCTATCATTAGTTATGTGCTTGTTGTAAATGCTACTGAGTATTATGTTTAGATTTTTTGGGAGCAGGGGTATGGAGCTACGGTACGGCGGCAATACACATGCCACGGTAGACGTGCACCAACCATTGTTTGTGTTCTCAGGACCCTCGCTTGAGGAGGTCCATACCTCACCGAACAACACATTTCGACTAGACTTAAAGGGCAACCCGATGAACTAATAATCCAGATGGCCTAGGTATTAAAATCATTTATGCTGCAAAACACAATAATGACATCCCGACGACTTTGGGCTAAGGGGCCCCGTCATTCAGAAAACATGTTATTAATAGTAAAAACGTATATGCTAATACCTAATCTAAAGTAGCACGCCTTGTCACTGTTACGTGTTTTTTTCCCAGAGACTCGGAGCCATTCGCGTCAGCGGCGGCCATACTTCTAATTACGCTGCACGACGGCAACGGTAGGGGGGGGAGGGTGTACTCATTTCTTGCATAGCCGTAGTCATATGACCATAGACCCTCGCATCCCTACAATACCGGGACGGCGGTCGTCGGGTTTTCACCGACCACGGAGACATCGCTTGCACCAAGCGCCAAGCGCCGTGAGGTGTTCGGCGAGTCGCATGAAGGGTGAGCTGCATCCTACGAAGAAACACATCCGCATCTTGTGCGTACTTTCTTGCATCTGGATGACAGCTTCGAATGAATGAATTTATTTTCTGGTGTGGCAACTTCCTGAGACAGCAATTGGGATACTATGTAACTGCCTCGTGGGTGCCCTACCATATACACACTACGTGATATCATCCCCCTTGTGCGGAGTTAGGGTTCTCCACTCCGCACAAGATGATGCAACTCGGCCACCCCCTTGGATACCGCCAAAATATGAAAACGAGAGGAACAAGACGGTACTCTGGTGGTCTAGGTCACGTAGTGCGAGGTGTGTTTGACAGCGTCGTTGCCAACCGACGTCAACCCCAGCAGCGCAGCAGCAGCAGCAGCAGCAGCGCAGGGGGGGGGGATCACCATCAAGGATGCCTTTTTTCAGCGAGTCGGAGTTACCCCCGCGACAGGCTACGAGAAACAAGTTTTATCAATGCTTTTCAAGTTCGGGATAGGCACCGCCATAAACGCGTTTCGTATACTGCATCCACACATCAACTTGATGTTCTCGTCTTAGGCGGGGCTGAAATCGGAAAACAAAACTAGTCGGGGTACCCCCCTCTACAGTGGCCTCCGTCGCTGCGACAACAAAACGACGTTAGACGTATATATGATATTTTATATATGTTCGTGTTGAGATGTTTAAACTCGATACAGTATCATAGCGTAGATGAGGGTAGCAGTTGCCGAAGATGTTCGTCTGGGACAACGCTCGCTACAACAAGGGTGTAGCACCAAGTCACCGAGCCATGCATGGCTTGGGTGGGTTCATGAGCTGAGGAACCACTCAACAATGCTGGACTATCATGTGGGGTTCTAGATACATATTTACCGTTGTTCATTACCTTTTGACCGGGCCATGGAAGTGTTCGTCGTGCTGCACTTAAATTTCTGTTGGACACTATGACAGTGTCGGGTGTGGTGCGAACGACTCCTCTCGCGAAGGGCCTGACAAATGAAGAGTGCACCCCTGCCGTGTACCATGGGTCGGAATTAGCATAGAAACTAACCAAGCCCGATTCCCCCCACGACACACCAGCCACCGTTACCGCGCCACTCGTATCTATTTCGTTCGAATTACGGCACACTAAGGTCAGTGTGGTTGCAAATATCACTGCGAAGACGACGACGCAACGGGCGGAGGAATTGTTCGGGGGCTGCATCGTCGTCAGCTCCATCGAATATGGACGCCGTACTTGACCTCAATTCCTGTTTGGAGTATGACAATATGCGATATAAATGACAGTATTGTCGAAACATTGAGTGAATCCCGTTGAACGCATGCACATCGATCGAAACATTCAAATAATGCAGACTAAGGACGCAACTCGACTTAGGCTAATGTTTCGGGGGGCTTGGCAATGACCTCTGTGCTGTCACCGTCCGATTTCTGGTTCTAGAAGGTCCACACTGCCAGCAGCGCCACCATCACCGAGTCCCCTGCACATCGATCGAACATTTTCAAATAATCCAGCTTAAGGACGCAACTTGAGCCAGGCTGATGTTTCGGGAGGCTTGGCGATGACCCCTGTGCTGTCACCCTCAGGTTTCATTTTCTCGATAGTTCAAGTCCACACTGCCAGCAGCGTCACCATCATCGAGTCCTCCGCATCCAAATCCTTCTGGCATGCCTACCAAATCAGTTCAAGCGGTGCGGTTGTCCGGGACTGCATCGGTCACGTTCGGCATCGCTCCTACAAAAGGTTCAGCGAGAACAACCGGAGACGCAGGTAACGTCGAGCTGTTCGGTACGAGCACAGAGGTGATCAACGGTCAGAAGCCGGGTGCTTTCGGGAGATCACTATCAAGACAAACGAACGGTGCAGTTGTCCGGTGCTAAAAGCTCTCGGCTCACAATTGACGATGCGATTAATATTCGATTCGTGCGCCCCGAAAATACGAGCTTCAATCAAGCCTAATGTAAGTCGTGCCAAACACCGGATAGAACGCGCGCTGCAGTTGGTTTCGATCGCTGAGCTTCGCCTTGCCGCGCAGGAAGTAGACATTTCCATCAAGTCCAGTTTGGGACACGATAATTAATCCTCGGACAACTCCCCCGCTTGAGCGTCTTGGATAGGAACATAACCTATAGTCGCTTCCGCGGAGATCCGAATGTACAGGACAGCCAAACTGCGAGCAAATGGTCCATCGGCGCGTTCGCCATGAACACGTTTGCTCGGATATCGGCTAGACCAGTTCCAGCGATGCAGATACTCGGGGCTACATCAGCCGTGCATCTCCTACGGAAGTGGGGCTTGCCTCGGCTTCCTGTGGAGCATACTGTGTCGCAAGAAGCCGTACACACTACAGAGTCCTTATTGTCTAATACCTCCAATGACATCTCGACTAGCTGGAATGCAGTGTCGTATGGTCCTGACTCGTTACGTTTAGCGTCATATCTGGAGCACATTAGTGAAGTAAGTGTAGTTTGTTGAGGAGGTGCCTATTGTTTAGATCAGTCCAAACTAAGGGATTCGATGCAAACTCTCAGAAGTGAAATACCCAACCGGCAGTTGCCACGGTGATTGCGACTTAGGCGTGGGCAGTGCAGAGCTTCAGCCGCTCCGACTGGAGTCGGCTTGGGCCTTCCACTGCCGACACTACCGTTGCGATCATCTATGCCAGCCCGAAGCAGTTGCCTACAGGGCCTAGGTTTACTGAGAGTATCCACTAAAAGACCCAATGAGGCAGACGAAAGCTTCCATCAACTTCCACACGAAAGAAAATCATGTTCCAGACGCCTTATTTTCGACTGCTGCAAGATTTGCCGACGTCACAGTTGAGGACTGGCCACGTGCATAATTAGGAGTGATCGCCAAAACAAACCAAAGCAGCACACATAGGCAACAACGCATATAGGCCGTCCGATGATGATTCCACACTTTTGTGCGGGATTATATGATATGTGCTGGAAGACACACAGCCGAAGACGCTGAACAAGAAACTGCCATATCGTTTGCCGACGTAGCAAAAGCAACATGGTTGTGGTTCAGAACTTCAATCTGCTTCCTCCTTGAACGGTAAGTGCCAGGAGAGTTTGAGCCAACCTGTCCACTCAAAACGAACTAAGCCTCTTGCGGTTAGACCAACCCTGGTTCTACGGGGTTTGGGATATATCGATGTTGCTGATCTCACGTTTCAGTTTATGATCAAACTCTACATGTGGGTTACAAGAGAAGACGCCGGTATCGTTGGCCAGTCCATCTGTTACCGTGTGGGGTTTGACATCCACACCTTCTTCCTAAACCGTTGCCCTTATACCCCCAGGAAATCATGTTTAGGCACGGTTACAACGCTGTCCTCTACCGGCATGGGATGGGAGAGTTCGAGCTGGCACCTACCGCGTACTAGAAGAAGACGTCAGCGCAGGGGGTACATCATCGTGTGAGAGACCCTCCTGGTTGACGGCGAACCCTGTGGTTGTCCGGCCTGACGATGCCTAGGTCAAGGCACCAAAGACCGACGTGTAGTCCTACTGGAAAATGTTACATACAATACATAAGGACAGGCGTATCGACGAGCAAGCAAGCCGAGCACAATGCTAAGCACCTCAACCAATGTACAGACTGTACAGCACATTACACGGGTCGCTAAATCAAACTAGAAGCGCTAATGAGACGGCACAGCGAGGTCCCGGTGGTTCTCCTACCTGGACTGAATCAGAGGTGTATTGTGTTGTCTTGTCGTTCGTTGGCTTCCGTGCCGATTTCCTGTAGCTGATGCTTGATCGCCACTATGCCCCTGCCCATCTTCCACCCGAGTTGTGCACGCAGGGTTCCACGCCGTGCTTAAGTGCTGATGTGACGAAGGCCTTGCCAGACCGGGCCACGACGACAGCGCGGACCGTGCACTAAACAGGCGTTCGCCACGTCGACGTCCTCGTTACCCCCCGCGTTGATTATCGTCTTCTTTAAAAGAGCTAGCTGCTCCTCTAAAGACGATAGAGGACGACGACGCTGGAACCCTCTACGCTCTGTGGCTCAGAAAGGAATCACAGCATGAGACTACCCCCCAGGAGCTAGAGAACGTCGTTCCCGATGATCAGTTTACAAACCAATCTTGAGGCTATGTAGGTGAAGGGCGTGTTCACCTTCGTCATGGACCCACTAGATTTTGCTTACCGATGACGGCGTGACCTCGGTGCACCGACGATTACGGTGTAAAAAGAATAACCCCATTGCAACGGCAGCGCTTTGTGTCGTTGGACAACAGCGTCGAACAATAGTACTACATGTGCCAACCTGAGGCCATGAGTGGTCCTTGCAGTGATTGAATTCCAGTTGATCCCGTACCACCCACCCACCCACCCACCCACACCATTCTCATACGGTACTTCCTGGTTGGTTTTATCGGGGTTTCCCCTCTCGGTAGCATGCGTGGGGTCGGGGGTGCGACACAGGATACGCTTCACTATTACGAATCCCACTGGCGCTACTATCGTACCCGGAGCAAACCGTTTGCTCTAATGATATCAAGGGGAGGGACCGCGTTCCGGGGGCGTCCTGGCTACTTAATGTAGCGGGGTGCTCATTCATCGCGTATCGGTTTCATTGCTATGGATTGCAATTCCTTGATGTTTCTAATGTTGTGGTGATGGTTCACGACGCATATTGATCATTGTGCTGGTCTAAACGCGGATTCAATCATTGTTCGTAATGCAGTTGTGATTTTGAATGGAACTCGATCGTTCTAAGACATGGAGTGTGGAGGGCCTCGATATAGAATTCTATCGGCTCAGCAAGGTCGAATATGGCAGCTAACGTCACGAAAGACGGTGCCAGCACTGGGGGTGATCAGACCGTCAATATGAGGAAGCCCTGTCTGGTGCACGGTCAGCCTTGTGGTGGTCTGTTCTTGCGATGCCTTGGTCGTCGCAGCGCAAGGAGCGGCGCGTGGTCATGCACCGTTTAGGGTCAGGACAACACACCGCTCCTTCACTTCGGCGACCGCAGCATCATCAGTCCAGGCAACCACCAGACTGGCCTTGCCCCAGGTAGGCCTCCCAAACCGTGAAGCCTTCGTACCCTCTAGTGCTGGAGACTGCTTCTACGATGCGTCAGCCCCCGTCTCGGACCTTCCTCAACCAACCGAGGACGACCCTGAAGCGCTCCGTACTATCCGGCTTCGAACGGAGCCACAAGAAGAACATGATCCTGAAATTTACGAGAATATACATAGCTCCCGCCTGTCAGTCGACAGAGAACTAGGGGCGATAAAGGTAGGACGTGTGATTCCTTATTTCTACCCCCATCTCAGTGTTTTTCGCTGCCAGTCTGATGTCTGTGATCGTAGTGGGCAATAGTTGGAGAAGAAACCCTTGCGGCGATATCGCTCTTTGCTGCGTTGAAAAAACCGCACTACGTGCAACAGCTCCAGGCTGTGGCCAGTTCCTCTCGGACTTTCAAGCCGGTGTGACCGATCCACTTGCCCACCCACCCACCCACACACCAATCGTCCTCATGACTATGTACTCATAACCGCTCCGTCGGGGTGTTGCCGGTCTTCTTGGCATGTGCGGGTGTGGGGATGGGATGAAAGGTGCCGAAATACCTTTGTCACAAATAAGAAGTATTCATTAGTGCTTTCACTTTAACGATTTAGTATGCCTAGAGCGGACTAAAAACCCCGTTGCCGCTACGTATACCGTTTCTGCCCGAAACTGTTGCTGGATATTTCATAGGGGGGCGGGGACGCGTTGCGGGGACAGTTTGGCCACAAGCCTTGGCAGTGAGTCCTTTCCTGGTGTTCAGTATGTGGTTGCGTGGGAGCGTATAATTATGCTTCGCTCTATCGCATTTACTTTAGGCGCGCTGGCTCTAAGCAAGAAATCGTTGTTTGGGGTATTTGGTTGTTGGGCCAGGGCCGACAGCTAGGGCGTTTTAAGCCGGAGCGTGCACAGGGTCCTGGGCACAGGCTCCAGAATGTCACTTATGACCGTTAACGTTTTTAAGAAGAGGACAACGAACAGGAGAAGGGTGACAAGTGCGTCATGGTGGGGTTAGCCTACGTGGTGCAAAGCCAGCCCTATAGGTCTCATGCTTGATGATGCCGTTGTTGCGGCCGCAATGAGCGACGTGTACTCTTGCGTTCGAAAGCCGGATAGATGGCTACCCGTCTATCCGCGTTTTGTACGTGGACTACACGCCCTTCCTTGCTGCCGCGACCAAGGCACAGCCAGGTATCAAACCTACTGACCTGGCGGTGCATCATTTAGGCCTCCAACACCGTGGCGCCCTCGTCACCCCCGCCGGTGCCGTGCTTTTTTTCAACGAGATAGCTGAGCTACACCATTAACTTTCCCGAGCCGGTACAGGACGACGCTGAGGCCACTCACCATCCCCGGCTCCTGACTTTCGTCCAAGGAAGAAACCACCACCGCATAACCGCTTTAGGCAATCCAGGTGAGACGTGTGGCTCATTTTGGCGATGCGAACGTTTGTGCCTGACGCTCCCTTCGCGACCTCTGTCCACCATACAAGAACTTTATACAAGTACATGTAACCTTGCTGTAACGGCCGTCCCCTACTTCATTAAAAAAGATGTACTTTGTGTGATAACGAGCCTGTCGAAGACAATATTGAGATTATCCCGCACTCCCCGAGACGGAGTCCCCGCACGCAGTTTCTGGGAAACAACGTAGGAAAGTCGTTCCAGAACGATGACCTGAAAGCGCAACTTGAGTCCACGCAGGTATGGCGTACGTTCTTATTTGCTTCACACGGAGTTATGCTTACCGCTGCCAGTGTGCCTTCTGCACTGAAGAATGTATCCAGGAAAGAACGGTAGATCCTTGGGTCTCTGTGGAGCAGTACGACGTGTGATGACCGAAGGACGTGGCCGAATCCTTTTGCAGTTACATGCAACTTTCAACCATCCACACACTGTCCCATCATAACATTGCTACGGTGTAGTGTACTTCAGTATGATTGTACAGGTGGTGTGCCCCTGTTCTTGGTATGTTTGGCGTCAGAGAAGCGATGAAAAATATGCACACCACTATTGCGTGTTCCACTGCTGATATTTCTGCATTTTAACGGAGATTGCACTGGAAATACTGGCCACAGATGCTGGCAGCGTCTGCGTTCGTTGAGCCTTGCCTGATTGACCTACATTGTGTTTTGGTGGTTGTTTTATTGCATGTATTGTTTCGGTTCTGGTGATAAAAGCGGAAACCTGTCGTGCTTGGCTTTTTGTGGGCATTGGCCTTCAAATCGTGCGTTAGGACCAGGAGAGTGTGAAGGGCCTCAGCGTTTGCCTTTACCGGCCGTAGAATAAGCCGAAGGTGGTGGGAAAGGCGTTGAAGAAGAAGGCTTCAACACGAAGGGTGACGAGAGTTTCCTAGTGCGCTTGCCATGTTTGTTGCATGACCTTCCCTGTAGTTGTCCGGTCTGACGGTGCCTTGTTTGCGCATGACTGCACGACGTTCCTTGCTTCCGAGACCATGGCACCGCCAGACCGGACAACCACAGGGCTAGCCGTGCACTAGGCATGCCTACCGCGCTAGGACAATATTGTCACCCCCCGCCCTAGACTCATCTTCTGCAACGTGTAAGCTGCCACCGTTAATCTTCCCAAGTCGGAAAGAGGATGGCGCTGGTGCCCTCCGCACTTTCAGGCTACAAACTTCGGCCTAGTAAGATAAATCCGCCAAGCAAGTAAAACACTGCGGACTGACCATCAGGTTTAAGAGCGGCTTATGGCTTTGAAGGTGAGGCGCGAGTTCTTCACATGGTATGTCCTACGCCCGTTCATGCGCATACCACTGTTTTTGTACCGCCATGCACCGATCGACGCAACCATGGAAACATGGCCTTGCTGCAACGGAAGTTCATTGGGTATTCGGTAAACAGGATTACATATGTGAAATTCCGACGCCGTGGGTGATGTCTGTTCTAGTCGAATGCAGGTTTAATCAACCGCCCCTCGCAGCCTCCCATCTGCTTCCCCACCAACTCCCTCCCCGTAGTCATGACACTTTTTTTCGCAATCGTTTGTTGCGGGGGTTCGCCTCTTATGACGGCATGTGTGAGGCAAGGAATGTCATACGATCATCGATATCATTGTTAGTTCCACTTTTTCTGTTAGTCTATTTCGTTCGAAGCTTTGAAATATTTCACGGCGGGGGTGGGGTAGGGCGTTCAGAGGGCAGCTTTGCCACAACCAATGGCGGTGGTTTCATCCATTACGATTACGCTTGCAATTTATCCCTTGAGGAATGTTGCTTTATGAGAAATCTCACGGTAGGGGTGAAGCAATAGGTCCCTGAGCTCCTGACATGAGGACCTCAATACCTCACCCGAAACATGAGTTCCAAGATTTTCGTTCGCGCAACCGGATCAACATTTCTATCCGCTAGTCCTAAAGAAAATGCACCCGTAAAAGTAGTATACCAACCGGTAGTTCCTTACTGCAGAAAGTCAACCAGTCAAGAACGTTTGATCCCCAAAAGTGCAACCCCTACCGTGGGATGGCTCTATTTTCTTTTGTATAGGTTGCGTCTATGTTTCAGTGCTGGTGCAAAAACTGTGATTTAAAGTGTTTGTAATGTTCTGTTTGCCATGGGCTAGGAGCTCAGACGTTTTCAGCCGGAGAGTGCGGAAGATGTTTTGCATCGCGGGCTACCGTCTTGTGAAGGTGACAGGTATAAGTTATCGCGTTAAAAAAAAAAAAAAAATAGACACATGCTACGGTAGAGGTACATCAACCATTGTTTTTTTTATGAGGCTCCTTACCTGAGGAGCTTTATACCCCGGCCAAAACCTGACTGGGAAAGAAAATGAAACTTCAACCCGATCCACGATCCCATAGCCTGGGTAAACAAAACAATCGTATTTCCCAACAAGAATGACACTCTGACGATTTTGGGGTAAGGAGCCTTGTTATTAGGAAACGAAAATTGGCTAAACCGTCCCACTTCTATCGTAGCACCCGTCTCTAACCTGGGGGGTAAGTCGTACATCGTAGTGGGGCAGGCCTGTCTGGTGCAGGGTCAGTCCTGTAGCTGTCACGTCTGACGGTGCTCGGGTGGCGGTAGCAAAGGGTTTCGTGGTGTCCGGCATGCAAAATACGGATATATAGCTACTCAGGTATCCTCCTTCAGCACGCCAAGCGACACGGTGTTTCTTGCATCCGCGACAACGCCACTCTCAGACTACACAACTAGTGGCCTGGCCGTACATGAGGCAGGCGTCTCCCACTTTGATGTCCTCGTTGGCTCCCGTGTCGACGTTAACTTTTTTAACACGTTGGCTTCCACATCTGGCCTTGTCGAACCGGTGCGACTATCAATCACTGCGCACACGGTGGGTTCAAGCTGAGTCTTACGGAGAGACCACCCCAGAGAAGCACAAGGACTAAGCTCCGACGATCAACTGCAAGCGTTGCTTGAGACGATGCAGGCGAGACGCACGTTTGTATTATACTACCTATGTTTACCGCTGCCATTGTGACCTCTACACACTGAAGGATATTTTCATGGAAGCCTGTAGCCTTGCTGCAACGCTAGATATTTTGTTGGTACAGAAAATAACACAGTACGTGTCATGACCCAAAGCTGTGAACGATGCCTGTTGTAGTTGCACCAAGATTACCCACCCACTCACCCCCCACCCACGATAGCCATACGTACTTGGTACTAAATGGTTTTCGGGGTTTCCTCTCTTGGAGGCCTTCGTGCGCTTAAGCATGTAAGGTCCACCAGCCGAGCCCTCGGCGACCCGGCCCCGTGTGACCCAACGCCGGAGGAGATTCGACTTTTCGTACCGGGGTTTTGTGGGTGCAAGTGTTCGGCAAGCGCGTTTCTGAGACAACGAGCAGAATCATTTGTTTGGTTTTAATAACTGTACCACTGCCGCTATGTTCGTATTGTCATCAACGTTTTCCCGGGAAATGTTTCAAGGCGGGGGGCCGCGCTCCGAGGGCACCCTGCTCAAACGCATTATTGGTGTATTCATTCATTATGTGTTCCTTTACTCGTTGTACAGTACCAAGTAGTTGTTGTTGTACCCATGCTGTGATAGGATCAGGGCCTACTTTTCCTGAGACTCACTACTTGAAAAGAGGTATACCTCACCCAACACCTACGATGCGCTATGTAATGAAAGGCACGTGCTGCGATATAGGTGCGCCATAATTTTGATGAGGCTCCGAGGACTCGCTTGAGGAGCTCTCTACCCCACCCACAAAATGATTTAGAAAAAACTGAAAATGCAACGAGATGGACATTCACACAGCCCAGGTATACAAACAAAAACACATTGCAAACCAAGAATGCAATCTCGACGACTTTGGGTTAAGGAGACCAGTCAGTCAGAGACAAGTATGCCGAAACGTGCAACCGGATGAACAGTCCAAAGGTCAACGAAAACAGTTGCAAAAAGCACAAATAGCTATTCCGATGATGTTCGGTGCTGTGGAGCAGTTTCCCTGTTAAGGAGCCCCGAAATCGCAAAACAATGTCGCTCAAGAGTGTCACCCGTACCGTGCCACATGGCATTCTTTAGTGTTATGCCTGTTTAACTTTTCCATTTTGTTGCGTATTGGTTTTGGATATTGTGACAAGCGTCGAACAGGTTTGTGTTTGTTTCTGTTTCTGCGCTTTCGCTCGGAACTCGAGTGATGTCTGAGCTAGAGAGGGCGGAGGGCCTTACCGTTGTCCTCCACCGGATCGTCAACTTAAAAGGTGGCCACTAACGCCACGAAAGAGAGGGTTCCAGCGCGGGGGGTGACGAGGGAGTCCATGTATGGTAGCCCTGTTCGGTGAACGGCCAGCGCTGTGGCTGTTCTGTCTGACGGTACCTTGCTCGCAGCAGCGCAGGGAGCGGCGTGTAGTCCCACGCCTTTAGAACGCAGGACTAAACGCTACTCCTTGCCTCCGCGACGAATGCATCATCAGGCCAAACAACAACTGTTTTGGCCTTCCGCCTGTCAAACTCCCGACACTTGAAAACCCCCGTTTACGGCTCGCGCTGGCAGACTCTTTTTCGCCGCGCTATTTGCCGTCGTTAACCTCCCGGAACCAGTCCAAGACAATTCTTAAGACGTCTGCTCACTGCGTCGTTGAACGCAATCCCTACCAGAGACTCTCCTCGAAGATCTCAAGAATATCTATGTCTGCGATTATATACCAAGCAGTTTATACCAAACCTACGGGTAGGGAAATACCCCCCAAATAACTACAGGACTCAAAAACTGACAACAATATAGCAGGTTTGTTGGCGCAGCATAGCAAACCTAAACACTTCTTCCTTAGTGGGCCATATCGCAGACCGGAAACAATGTAAAGTTGATGCCAGTCATGGGCTTACTCATGACTCGCTGGAAAAGGAACCACGTCCCTAACTCAGCCTTGGGCTTGGGGGATTGATGAAACATGCACACCCCCCCCTGTGGAATACCACCCGTGATGAACTCCTTGCAACGTTTGTGATCGATTCAAACATTCTTGGGGGGATTACTGGCCGAACGTGTCATGTGACCACAACCACGGCGGAGGTCTTTGATGACCGCACCATTTTGGGGCGTGGGTAGAGCACCTCCGACAATGACCCATGCAGCTATTGCCTGAGATGCCATCGCGACGCTCCATGTATGTTTCAGCCATATGGAGCCTCCGCAATGTAGTTTTCTTATATGCAGACCATTGGCGTCAATCGGCCAAGATCGTCTGGATGACGCCCGCCATAACGGTACCGGAACACGCCACAGGTCTTAAATTGAAGGGTGTCCATGTTTCATCCGCCCTTCAACTCCTTCGTAACGGTGATCACACAATAAATCGTCGAAGCATCACTGGAGGAGATGTAGAGAACAGCACGTCGAGTGACGCAACTGGTGTAAACGTCCTGTGGCTAGACGGGCAGCCGGGGGACATGCTTACACGTGCTTCGGGGTTAACACATTTTGTTTCCCCAACACGAGGGTCTATCTGTCGTTGAACTTGTGCTAAACTCGAACAAAAACCAACAACAATGTATTTCGTTGGACAAACACTGGTAACAAATACCGGTGGTGTCAAGATGTAATATCTCTCGGCTTGCATTTTCGGCCGAACCTTCCAAAAGCGCTCCTTGGGCATTCAGCATCTCCCATCTTGACAATGGGAGGATCCCGGCGGCTAGGGTAATCCCGCGGCCCAAACACTCTCGGCTTTCACCGATGTCCGTGAGAGCGTGGAACACAAGACCATGCCGACGCCCCCTCAACCCCAATCTCAACCCCTGTCCGCTGCGGCCCCCGACCCAGTTCCCTGAATAGGCGTTAAGCGGTTATGGTCAACCGCAAACATTTCGAAGAGTGTCACGGCCCACAGAACACGTCCGTGCCTCAACCGGGTATCTGTGGTATTCTGCTTTGTCGCCATGATGATCACTATAGGCGCGTGCTGCGATAGAGGTAGCAATTTTTCTGAACGACGGGACTCCTTAACCCAAAATCGTCGGAAACAAATTCTTGTTTTGCAACGAAGCGCTTTGGTCTACCTAGGCCAGGGGTTCGTTCATGGGGCCGCACTTGTAGGTTACTTAAAATCGATGATTGGTTGGGGTACAGAGCTCCTCAAGGAGGGAGTGTCAGAAAAAAACGTCGGTGCACCTCTACCGTAGCATGTGTCGGATTGCCTCAGAAGGCAAATACTAATGGTGCACCTCTACCGTAGCATGTG